>LOEQ01005970.1:39509-51644 GCA_001685075.1 Bramus lutescens | reverse complement strand
TGCACCATGCCACACAGGTCAAAAACAGCCAGCTACCTAGAGGAACTCCCTGCAGTAGAGGAGTGTGAGGAGGACAGGGAGGTGGGAACGGGCAAAGAGGACAAAAAGGTAGCAAAGAGGCCCACAGGCAGTCGTGTCTCCAGGGGAATGGGTGTCCTAGGTACCTGAGCTCAAGGAGAAAACAAAAAGCAACCCAGGAGTTCAGAGAGTGAGTGTGCATTGCTGGAGGTCACATGGCAGATGGGTGTTAGGACCTAATTTGAACCCCGGTCTGAGGGTACCAGTGTGTGCTCCCTCCCTGTGACTCTGACCTGGCCTCACTGGCCTGGTCTCACTGGCAGGAACTGCCCCATCACAATCTGGGAGGCTCCCTAGGGCCTGATGGAGATGGTGAAAGCAGTTTGGCAAAGAAGGTCCAACCCAGAGCAGCAGCTCCAGAGGCCCAGAGCGGCAGCTCCAAGTGGGGAGGGGGGTCAGTGGGGCACAGGCCCCCAACGGAGCATCCATCTCTCCCAGCCCTGGGCAGTTCCAGCCTCTGCCTACGTCCTGTGGCCTTTGCCTTGCTTCCTGGGTCAGAGCGTGGGATCCCTAGGCCCCAGGGTTGGGTACAAATCCAGTTTTGTCTGACTCGGCAATATGTGCTCTGGGCCTGGGTTTCCAGCCCACCTCAGTCTGGAAGCATGGGGGCGTTAGAGAAGGGTGAAAACACTCCAGTGCCTGCACCCCAGCTTCTCTCATGATTGCCCAGGTAGGAAGAAGGTGCTCAAACCCCAACCTGCCAGAATGGCAGAACAGAATTGAAAGTTCTAGAAAAGGAGCTTCCTGACTGCCTGGGATCATAGAGGGTTCTTGGTGATCACAGTAGTGTTTGGGAAGATTCTTAGCAATCTAAGGGGTGGAATAGGCTTCTGGGGGGCATACCCTATGCCCTACAGGGCCCCAGCTCCCAGGATGGTGGCAAAGGTCCCAGTCCTGCATCTCTGTAAGTCCTGCAGGAATATCATGAGTTTGAGGCCAACCTGGCTTACAGAATAAGATCCTGGTTCAAAAAGCAAACCCAGGCTGTCGAGAGGGCACAGTGAATGAAGGAGCTTGCCACCAAGCTGACTGCCTGAGTTTACTTTCCAGGGCCCACGCAGTGGAAGGAAGTAGAGAATCAATTCCCACGAGTTGTCCTCCCTCCTCTACACACATGCATGGTGGCACACATAGGCAAACACTCCCAGTCGGGTGGTGGTGGCACACACCTTTAATCCCAGCACTTGAGAGGCAGAGGCAGAGGCAGATGGATCTCTGTGAGTTTGAGGCCAGCTTGGTCTACAGAGTGAGTTCCAGGACAGCCAGAGATATACAGAGAAACCCTGTCTCGAAAAGCAAAACAAAAACAAACACGAATAAGTAGATGTAATTTAAAAACAAAACAACAAATACAGGAAGACAAAGAAGACGAGGAAGAGGAGGAAGGGTTGACCCATGCAAGTCAACAACAGCCTGCTGCCACCATCTTGAAATTTATAATGGTTCTAGAGAGTTCTGTCTTTCCATGTGACTGGCCTCCACAGGGCTGTGTGCCTGCCAGGTCACCTGCACTTTCACCTAAATCATCTCCTTTGAGGTTCAGTGACAAGCTGAGGACAACAGTCCCGGCCACTCACCTTGCTGACCTGTGTCCTCCCCTGGGAAGGCCACTGTGGGCAGGGGTGAACCCTGGGCTCTGACCTTGCTGGAGAAATATGGGCAAAGAAGGAACTTGCCGGGCAGACTGTGTCACTGGGAGTGTGAGGGTTCTCGATCCTTACAAGGATCATTGACTCCTGCCTGGCCTGTCTTATGTGCTTATTATTACTATTATTAGTTGTGTGTGTGCACTCATGTGCATGTGTGTGTGCATGCATAGCCACAGCTCAACATTGAGCATCATCCCTCAAGCACCATCCACCTTGTTTTTGAGGCAGTGTCTCTCACAGGTTTCAAACTCAGCAAGTAGGTTAGGCTGGCTGGTCAGTGAGCCACAGGGGTCCTCAGGTCTCCCTGCTCTCACAAGTGTGAGCCACCGAGGCCAGGGTTTTCACATGGGTTCTGGGGATGGGAGTCAGGAATGTATGCTTGTATGGCAAGTGATTTACCAGCTCTGCCCTCTCCCCAAGTCCCATTGCTATAATTATTGCCAGTGGTGATGGTGGGAGTGTGGGGACTGAACCTAGGGCCGTGCATGTGCTAGGCAAATACTCCACCACTGAGCTACATCCCTAGCCCATTTTTACCTTTTACTTTGAGACAGGGTCTCACTCAGTTGCCCAGGTTGGCCTGGGACCTGCTCTGAAGTTCAGACAGGCCTGAGGCTTTGATCCTCCTGTCTCAGCTTCTGGAGGAGCTGGAATCAGGCCTGTACCATTGGAGCCAGCCATATTTTCTTATTTATTTATTTAGAGACAATTTAATCCCATAAGGCCAGGCTGATCTTGAACTCATGGCCCTGGTCTCTGCTTTTATCAATGAAAATGACTTCAACAGCATCTGTGGGTCTTCTCAGAAACACTTCTCCGTGAGGCCAAGATCAATGCTGGAGAGTCTTCACAGGCTGACCTTCCTCACACAACCCATGGGGGCTTGTGACTCTGGGGTTCAAACCTCTAGGTCCTTATATATACCTTTCTTTCATCTTTTTGCAAGGATATGTCTTTTTTCTTCACTAGCCTTTTGGCCATGTAACCTCTTAGTGGTTGTAGGGGCAGCAAATGGAGGAGATTGGAGTGTTTTTCCCAGTGAAGTGCACCCTGTAGGCGTTCCCTGGATCCTCTCATGGTCGAATAACCACTCTTCTGGATTCCCTAAGGGCAGCTGATCCGTGGGCCACCCACTAGGGTGCCTGCTCTTGTGTTCAGTGTCTGTCTGGGCTACAGTTTGGTGATTCATCTGTGGTGCTTGGAGCCTCATTTCCTACAGTGCCTTAGATGCTTGCCACAGTCCATGTGCACAGGCTGTTGTCTCGATGACTGTCAGCAGACACTGGGCCCTGCCCACTGTTTGGTTATTGGATATGAAGCCACCACACACATTCTTGAACTCTCATGCAGGCTCTGGCCTCTGCACTTTTGTACCTTGGGCAGCTAAGCCAGGCATGGCTCTCACCGTGCCTGGCTCCAGTGGACACCATGAGGGTGCCAAGACACAAGCCTCCTTGACCTCAGAGACCCTGCAGGCTCTAATTGTGAGTTCTGATGATTATGCTTCCTGAGGTACCTCTTTTATTTATTTATTTGTTTGTTTGTTTGTTTTTTTTGAGACAGGGTTTCCCTGTGTAACAGTCCTAGCTGTCCTGGAACTAGCTCTTGTAGACCAGGCTGACCTTGAACTCAACAGTGATTCGCTTTCTGAGTGCTGGGATCAAAGGCGTGCGCCACCACTGCCCGGCAATTTTATTTTAACATTTACTTATTTCCTTTTATGATTATGAATGTTTTACCTGCATGAGTGTATGTGCACCGCATGCACGCCTGTTGGATCCCCCGGAACTAGAGTTACAGGTGGCTCTGAGCCACCGTGTGGGTGCTGGGACTTGAACCCAGATCCTCTGAAAGTGCAGCAAGCTCTCTTAACCACTCTAGCACCCCCAAAGTGCTTCTTGACCTTTCAGTCTCACACTGGCCATGTCACTATCACTCATTTCCAGGTTCCCAGACATCAGTCCTGCCTGGGAGTGGGGATACTAGGATGTCATACGCTTGGTGTCAGGGAGCAGCTGGCTGGTGAACAAACTCCACCAAACCTCACTGAGTTCCTGTGGGGCCCACGGAAGTGGATGTCAGTCAGATGGAATTCTCTCTCCTCGTTCTGCAACCTTGGCTGTCTGGGAACTCACTATGCAGCCTAGGTTGGCCTCAGACTGGCCATTCCTCTGTCTCAGCCCCCTGAGTGCTGGGCTAGCACACGTGCCACCATGATCTGTTTCTGTGCTGGGGACGGAGCCCAGGCCTTCTTGCATGCTAGGCCAGCACTGTATTAACTGAGCCACACACCCAGCCGTACAATTCTAATTTCTGTGTTTTGGGAACAGCAAGGAGAACATGTGGGGGAGAGGAGGGGCAGATTGGGGTGTGTGTGTGGTAGTGGGGAGAGGAGGGGCAGGTTGGGGTGCGTGTGTGGTAGTGGGGATCTAAGCAGAGCAGAATGTGCTCCTTCTGCTTCCTCCTAGGGTCTAAGGGATGAAGAGAAGACAAAGGAAAGACTTGGTCTCCAGTAATCCCCAGGAAGACAGAGGGTCTATGTAGGTGAGCAGAGGGCCTATGTAGGTGAGCAGAGGGCCTATGTAGGTGAGCAGAGGGCCTATGCAGGTGAGCAGAGGGCCTATGTAGGTGAGTAAGAGGACTCACTGGGTTTCCTGTAGGGAGATGGTCTCCCTGCTTGAGGACTCTGTGCCCTCGTGAGTCCAGGCAGGGCTGGGAGACAACTTCTCTCAGGCTATGAGCAGGTGAAAGGGAAGGAGCTGGTGAGGCAGGGGAAGGGGGTGGTCCAGTGGCAGGCAGGTCCCGACTGGCCTCCTGGGAGGGGCAGGAAGTAGATAAGACCCCTGGGCATTCCTAGCACCCCTTACTCAGCATCTCAGGAGCTGGTTCCCAGCAATGTGGTCTCTATATTGGGGCTTTTCTCGCGACTTTGCCTATTTCCCATCTATTCTTCCCTGGCTTGGCAGAGGTTTTCACTTGATTATATGAACCCCCACTTTAGCACACAAACAAGGAAAAGGAGGCTGCAGGAGGGCTGGGACTCCAGCCATCTGCACCCCCAGGACCTTGCTAGTCATATACCTAGCTCATTGGTCCTCAACCTACCCCATTCTAGTTCTCCCCTATTGACGGTTACTACCAGGCTCCTCCAGCTTCAGGGGCTTTTTTTGTTCTGGTGGTGTCTGGAGCAGGCCCAGAGACCTGGAGCTTGGCAAGGCCACCCATTGTCCCTAGCTAAGACTTTATGGTACTTCCCATGCTGTTTCTGTCCTGTTCAGCAGCCTTTAAGGTGTGGGGGTATGCACTTGTGTGCATATATGTGTGTGCACATATGTGTGCAGGAGGGTGAAGAATCACTGACACTTCCTGCACCAGAGAAGACTGACGTCAAAGGCTGGTGTGCCAGGAGGTTGAAGCTTCCAGCTAGGCAAGGTCTCTGGAGCCTCACAGTCCCATGCAGGTGCAGAAAGAGTGGATTGTTTCTCTACCTGTGTGAGAAGCAGGTGATGCGTGGATGGTTCTGGAAGAACTCCCAGGACAGGAGGCCCAATGGCCTCTGCGGAAGGGAGCTGGGGACTGAAGGGGGAGGGAGCCTCTCTGAAGTCCTGCCCAAGGCCTGGGGTCATATTCTGCCTGCAATTAGCTGTGTGGCCCTACGCCAGTGGTATGCCCTCTCTGAGCTTTGGTTTCCCCACGTATAGATGGGGGCCCTTCAGGGAGGCTCAGCCTGACTGTTCCTGCTGAAGTCTGTATTCCCAGGAGGCCCTGTGCTACACTTCACCTTCCCGCAGCCATGCAGTTCCAGGGTGATAGGTCCTGGGTCTAGGATGGGTTGACCAAGCCAGCACTGAGCTGAAAGAATCAAGCAGGTCCAGCTTGGCCTGGGGAATGCTGGGAAGAAGATACCTGTCCCTACCCTGTGCTGTTGGGGCTAGCCAGACCTCAGGAAGGAGATCAGGAGAGCCAAGAGGGCAGGGGGACAGAGATAGAGAGAAAAGATCTTTTTGGGAGAAAGATAGTGAGTTAGGGAGATGGCAGCTGGGGCTGCGTAGGGTAGGGGTGGGTGCACACAGCTGGCAGGGTATATGGGACCCACACATCCACTGGGAATGGAATAGACACCCATGTGTGGGGACTCAGCTACCATGGGCACGGTCCTCCAGCCACCAGTCACTCCCTTTTTGTCTCTCCAATCCTCCTGGGGCTGTAGCTGCCTCCCCAGGGGGCCTCTCCAGAGGAGAGCTGGGAAGGCTCCTAGCACTGAGATAATCACAGCCTGGAATGTTCTCTAGGAGGTCCAGGTGGGGGTGAATGAGAAGTCTTGAACTCCCAAAGCCTTGTGGATCAGGGCAGGGCATACCCTGAGGTCCTAGAACCCTCACGGGCTGTTCAAGCAGCCGTCAAGAGTGAGCTACCACACCACACTTGACAGGTCTCAGTTCCTTCCCTCTTTACGCCTTCTGTGGCTTCCCATGGCTTTCGTGTGGCCTCCAGCTCTGGCCTTCCTTCCTGTCCTCTGAGACTCGTTGCTTTTTTCTTTTGCTTTTCTGACACTGTGACTTTCTGCACTGCCCTGGTTGGCTTTGGACTTGCTGCTAGCCAGCAGGCCTTGAACTCATGGCAACCCTCCTGCCCGTGAGTACAGATGTGTGCCACCACAGCTGGCTTGACCTACTGCTTGCCATCTTGTGAACATTCTGCATTTGGTGTGCCGTAGGACCATTCCGCGGGCTGTGCCCTCTCTCAAGCTCTTCTCACCAGCTCTCAGAGCTTGACCTGGGCATTCTCCAGTCTCAGCTCTACATTCTTGACCAGGGGATCGGGGAGACCCTGGCCCCCTGGGCTGTGCAGGCTTCTCTCCTCCCAGAGCTCAGCACTCTCTCCTCTCTAGTGACTATTGATGGTTTCTGTTTAGCCCAGGCTAGCCTTGAACTAACTACACAACTGCGAATGACCTTGAATTCCTAATTCTCCTGCCTCCTCTTCCCGAGTGCTGGAATCACAAGTGTGTACCACCATGCCTGGCTGCTGGCTCTCTCTCTATTTTTTTTAAATTTCTGTTTTATTTTCATATTTTACTTTCTCACTTTATTTTTGATAATGAGATCTCATGTAGCGCAGCTTGTGCTTAAATGTCCTCCTGCCTCAGCCTCCTGAGGAGCTGGGGTTATAACTGCCCGTGGCCCAGCTATGGCCAGAGCTTTACATGTGACTTGAGGTAACGGTGGCAGGGTCGAGGAGGGCTGGGGCCCTTCCTGGCGCCTCCACCTTTGGTTACATCTTGTGAAGCAGTGAGAAGAGTGGCTCTCTCACTGGGGCAGTGACTCAGTTGGTAGAGTGCCTGCCCAGCATCTAGGAAATGCAGGACTTGGTCCTCAGCACCCCGTAAACCAGATGTGGCGGTGCCCGCATTTAAGCCTGTAATCCCAGCACTCAGGTGGAGGTGGGCGATCAGGATTTCAGGGTCATCCTTGGTTACATAATAGGTTCTGGGCCAGCCTGGGCTACATAAGACTGCCTGAAAAAAAGTTTTCTCTCTCGGGGCTGTGCGGAGGTGGGCCACTCCCCAGGCTCATGGGCAGCCCTCAAAGCCTCCAGCCCTGCCGAGCTCCCGACTCAGCTGGTCTCCACCCCACCCTTTGCCGCACCAGGAGCCGCTCTGAGTGAATCACCCATGAGTCCTCTGGCCTCCAGCTGCTCTCCTGCTCCCACCCCAACCCTCCTTCTATTCTCTGTGTGCTCCAGACAGCCTGATGAAACATGAACGGGATCATGACCCTCCTTTGCTCCAGAACCTTCCATGGCTCCCACTGCCTTCAGAGGAAGGATTAGGCTTGCAACCTGCAGAGGTTGCAACATGAAGTAGATGACTCCTCCTCTCCCTCCTCCTCCTTTCTCTCCTCTCTCTCTCCTCCTCTTCTCCCTCCTCCTCCTCTTCTCCTCTTCTGCCTCCTTCTCTCCCTCCTCCTCCTCTGCCTCCTCCTCCTTTCTCTCCTCCTCTCTTTCTCTTCCTCTTCTCCCTCCTCCTCTCTCCCTCCTCCTCCTCTGCCTCCTCCTTCTCTCCCTCCTCCTCCTCCTTTCCCTCTCCCTCCTCCTCTTCCTCTCCTTCCTCCTCTTCTCCCTCCTCCTCTCTCCCTCTTCCTCTCTCCCTCCTCCTCTTTCTCCTCCTCTCCATCCTCCTTTTCTCCCTCCTCCTCCTCTTCTCCTTCTCCTCTCCCTCCTCTTCCCCTCTTCCTCCTCTGCCTCCTCCTCCTCTCCCTCCTCTTCCTCCTCTGCCTCCTCCTCCTCTCCCTCCTTCTTCTCTCCCTCCTCCTCCCCCTCCTTCTCCTCCTCTCCTTCCTCCTCCTCTCCCTCTTCCTCTCTCCCTCCTCTTCCTCTACCTCCTCCTTTTCTCCCTCCTCCCCCTCTCTCATTTCCCTCCCCTTCCCATCATGCTTTCCTGCCTCCCACCTCCCTTGTCTCCTCCCCATCTTGCTCCCTAGCTGAGGATGCCTTGGTTCTTCTAGTACACCCTACTCCTGCTAGCCTCAGGGCCTTTGCATGGCTGCCTCCTCCACTGGGCATGCTTTTTCCTCTCCTCGTCTAGCTGGGGTCTCTGATTGGGAGACCCTCTAGTCGCAGGCCCACCTGGACTTTTTCTTTAGACCCCTGGGCCCACCTCCATGCTGCCATATAGGCTGGTTGCTATGGGCCCCATGTGGGGCCCCTTGCTGGAGAACTGCCCGTGAGAACAGGAACCTCCCTATCTGGGAGCATGGGGCAGTCAGGGGCCAGGTGTTCACTCTCTGACATGCTCACAGCCAGAGAGCTCTGAGGGGTCCCAAATCCCTGCTGCAGCTGAGGCCCTAACCTGTCAGGGCACTGCCTCTGCCTTCTCCTCAGTTCTCCCCAAAGCAGATCCTCAACAAACAAACTGCACTCCCCCCAGCCCTGTCTTAGGCTATGCTTCTGGCAAACAGAACAGAGGCTTTCCTCCCGCTCCTCCGGGGGATTTCCAGGGGTCCCCTGCTTTCTGAAAAAAAGGGTTCCCGTAGCCCTCTTTATGGATCCCCGCCCCTCACCCGACATGGCAGAGAAGATTACCTAGTGAAAGTGTGCTCCCCACCCTAGGATGCTAGCGGGGATCCGGTTAACTGTGCTCCTGTTGTGAGTTCCCAGTGCACACTGCAAGGCTTGGCACATCACGTCTGTTCAATAAATGTTTGTCAAATGGCTGAATAAAGAAACAGCTGGATGAGTTGGAGATTGGGAACTGGACATGGGCAAGGCCACTGGTTCTTCTCATCCACACCCAGCCCATTTCTTCATGGTGCCACAATAGCTGCCAAAGTACCTGCCATCTTCTCCACAGGCAGCCAAGGCCGAGGGAGGAAAAGGTTCTCACATAGCCACTTAAGAGCAAAGAAATCATTCCTAGGAGACCCCAGGCCTCTGGATAGAGCTGTTCATCTGACTGACCACCCGCACACTCTGCGTCCAGCCTTAGCTTACCGCTGAAGGGTAAGGAGAGGGGCGTGTTTAGCTTAGGCAAGTCATCGAGGGTGTCCACACTCACTCATTGAGAGGATCTAGCTGGCCCCATGCTGTGGAGTGCCCTGAATGGGGACATTTCCAGTGTTCCTGGAACTGAGGAATCCTTGCCTGCCCTATGTTCCCTGGGAGCCCTTGGCAGTGGGTGTGGGAGGGGAGTGGAATCGTGGCAGGGGCATCAAGCAGATCCCTGGCCGAACACCTTTATCCAGTAGATATTTAGAGAGCCAGGAAGAGAGCAGGTAGGCACTGGGAGGAGAGCACAGGGACCAGAGAGACAGTGGGGAGAGACAGAGACAGAGAGAGATGTGAGAGACGTGAGGGCGGGGTGAGGAGAAAAGCTAAAAGGGAGAGGGGAAAGAGGCAAAAGGCCTGAGTAAGAATGGAGACCCCACCCAGACAGCCCCCGCTGTCACCTGCCCTCCCCACAGCAATACCAGCCCTTCTGCAGGACTGTCCTCAGACATTGCACTCTGGAGTGACCATGGGCCCTGTGACATCTGTGACTTGTCCACGGCCTTGTGCAACAGGGGAACCACGACCTCAGAGAACACGAGAAGGCTGGTACTCAGGTCATAGCAGCAGGCTGTGGAGGGAGGGCCGGTATGGCAGAGTATCAGGTATATGCTCCACTGGCTGGGAGGGGCTCTCAGTGTCCAGGGTGCAGACTACAGCTCTGGGTACCACAAGAGCCACCTGCTCAAAAACTATAGCTACTGGGGCCTGTGTTTGCCCCAGATGGAGTGCTAGCCCCAGAGAGGAGGGCCACTTGAATACCATTGTCATTCTATTTTATAGAGGCAGAAATGGCTTTAGAGATATCTGTGGTCTCCTAGAGAGGGCAGGCCTGGGACGGGCAGTCCAAAACCTTGCTACCCAAGAGTCTGGGCTGGCTGTGCATTTATGCCTTCTTGCTGAGTGCCCTCTTGCCCGTGGTTGTTTGTTTGCTTTTGAGACAGGATCTTATGTAGCCAAGAATGGTCTTGAGCTCCTGTTCTTCCTGTTTCCACCTCTGAGTGCTAGGATGACAGGTGCGAGCCACCATACCCAGGACGTCACGAATGCTAGGTCAGCACTCTACCCACTGAGCCACACCCCCAGTCCCTTGCCCACATGTACAATGGACATTAGCATCTTCAGCATTGACACACAGATTAAATGAGATAACATACAGCCAGAGCCCGGCCAGCAAGTGCTCAACACACACATTGACTGAGGCTTGGCCAAATGGAGAGGCTGAGAATTGGAGGCCGTGATGCTGAGGCTGTGTGCCTTCCCATGAAAGCTCAATCCCGGATAGATGCTCAGAATTTTAGTCTCTATGGGTTTAAAGAGACACTTGTGGCCCATTGTGGTGTCCCTCTGGCCTTCTGTTGGCTGTGGTCACCCACTGGGCTTGTTGCGAAAGCCCTTTCTCTCTCCCCACTGTTGATAAAGCAAGGAACTCACTAGGCTTGTGCCGTCCTGTGGCTAGTACCTTGCCCCTTTCCTGCCTGGAGGCCTGGGCAGGGCCAGCTCCTCATTCTCTCTCAAGAAGGCTCGATGGCTCTGGTAGGGGCTTTTGGGGGAGTGGGAGAAGACAGGTTGGGCGCCAGGTCCTCCACCATCTGCTGCCCTTGGCATTGGTAGCTCCAACTTTCCAGTGTCCAGGCAGGACTCTAGTGCCCTGTCCCAGCTCTCGCTCTGTTTGTATGAACTGAGCTTCTTCTCCCACCCAGTCCAGGGCAGCGGCCAGCCACTCGGGTCTCTGTTGCCACTTTCAGTCAGAGGGTCCCTCTCTGTGTAGAACCTTCTTGGGCTCCCACCTCAGAGTAAGACCCCAGGACTTTTCAAAGGCTACAGAGCCCTCGCCTAGATGGCCTCCTGAACTTTGGCTTCTCCAGTGTTCTGTCTCACTTGCTCTGGTTAGCTCCAGCCACCTTGGCTCTCGCTTGCAACACATGGGGCTGATGGGACCTCAGGCCCTTTGCACCAGCTGCTGGTCTGTCCTTTCTACTCGCTCACAGGGCCGGCTTTGCTATTCTCTCCAGTTTCATCTTGTGTCCTCTGTTATGCGTCACCTCCACTGTCACCTGGTCCTCCTGCCATCATTTTTATAAGCTATACCTCTGTTTAATGTCCCTGTCCCTCCCGGGAATGTCACCGTCCTCACACACAGGGACTATATGATCTGGTGTGTTCATGTGCTCCGCAGCCCTGCTCAGGACGCTGCAAGCCAGACATTGGCTGAATAGGAGATGGGGTGGGAGTTGTTGGTGGCCCTGTCACTGCAGCAGACATCTCCAGTGCAGCTTCTCTGACTGACAGCTTGAGAATGGAACCCAAGACAGACGTCACCTTCCTTCAGGTTCAGTGGGCTACATACGTCATAGGCCAGGAACTCTCCCTTTGCCCACCTTCCCATTCTGGCTTGCTTTGTTTCTATATTATCTTTGGCCTCTTCTCCCCGAAAGGGCTGGCTGAGGACACCCTGTGGGGTGGGTCAGTGACAGGTCTACATGGACACCCCAAAGAGCAAGACAGTCCTGGTCTGCCAGGTCTGCAAACTCAGAGGGAGAAGGAAGGGAGCCGCGTGGCTCGTGAGACGACACACAGATGCTAATGATACGGTGTTATAATGGGCACACGAAGTGCGCTAATCTGATATTCCAAGTGTATTTTTTTTAACGATAGATATAATCAGACCATAGTTAGCTAAGCCACTCTCCACCTATCCGCACACTCCACCAAGATCTTTATCAGCCTCCTTAATTAAGAGCCCAGGGAAGCTAGGCAGCCCACAGCCCAGCTCCAGGGAGTCCTGCCCAGCAGGCCCTCCCTAAGCTGGGAAAATAGCTACCCCCACATGGCTGGGCGAGGCTGTGATGCCTGCCCCATC
>LOEQ01005969.1:52283-63145 GCA_001685075.1 Bramus lutescens | reverse complement strand
AGAGAGAGAGAGAGAGAGAGAGAGAGAGAATAGGCAGAGTCAGGAAAAATCCATGTAGCAGCCTGCAGTAGACAGAGAGACGCCTCTGCCAGAGCACACCAGAACCTTGTCGGCAAGCCACAGCCATGTGGCGATACACGGATTAATAGGAACGGGTTAATTTAAAACATAAGAGTTAGCCAGAAATATGCACAAACTATTGGCCAAACTGTATTACAAATAATATAGTTTCTGTGTGATTATTTCAAGTCAGGGTAGTTGGGAAATGAACTAATGGCCTCTGCCAACAGCACATACTGAGTGTTAAAGTGTGTTACTGAACATAGCAAGCCTTAACAAAATAAATAGATTGTCTTTAATTATCCAGTAAGGCTTAGAGCAGAAAACTGAATTAAGATTGGAAATTTCAGGAAAAAATATGAATTCTGTCGGTAGAAATAAGAATCTTGTGACACACACACTCCCAAATAAACTGTCCAGCATTGGCAAGATAGGCTTAAGGAAGTAAACTCCAGGACGCCCACATCCCTGGGATTCATTGGAGGATCAGTAAATGGTTCAGTATGCCTGGGTTCTTAATTGAAGGGTAGTCAGAGTAGCTCTGGCTCCTTCATCTAAACTTACAAGTTCAATAGATGTGAGCTAACATCATCATCTTCATCATCATTATCAGACTTCTGTCAACAAGGATTCAGAATGCCACCACTTCCCTATCCTTTACTACACAGTTGTTTAAAGATTGTTTAATATTCTGATATGAAGTCTTAATCTTTAAGTTACATGGGTATTAAGCATTATAGGTTAATAGTCATTTATGTTTGCTATACTTTTAGTCAGACTAATTAGGTTCTTTAGACATATAGAGATTGTATTCTGTATAGATAGGTAATCTTCAACCTCTTCAAAGATCTGTAGAACATGGCATTTAAATAACTGAGAATTCTGTTGACAAGAGACATGATTGCTCCTGGCAGCACCAATCTGTTCCTGAGAAAGTGTTGGGCACCAAAGACACTCCATTTGGAGTTTGTTTTCTTCATGGTACAACTGGCCTTTGGGCAAGGAACTGCTCATGTCTCAACCACTGACCAAATGCATGATGTCCAGACTGGACAAACAGGATACAAGAAAAAAGACTGTCAAACCTTGCCCATACAGGGTTAGACAGTTCTGAAATTTTTTCCTGGTCTATCAGTTACTCTAGGCCCTAGCCAAAGCTGGTTGCCTCAACAAGGCAAAGGAGACTTTGGGTGATTGCTGAGACAGCCTGTTGTCTCTGTCATCTACTACACATTTTGGAAGCTGCTTGATTGCACTTCCTGCCTACTCAAATAATATTATCTCCCTTATCAGGCCTTCAATGGAGTTGAAGATTAGATAGTCATAGTTACTGTCCTCTTATGATCTAGCCAAGCCATTTCCAATTGTAGGAACCATCCAATACAAGATTTAGATTCCATAGGCTAGAATGTTTATTAAAACATTAGGATATGTCCCTTGATTAATATTGTTTATGCTGGTTACAATTCTAACTTTATACTTGATATCTGTTCCTAGTGTACATAGTTTTGTATTGGGTTTGGAACTCTCTTATTTAAACAAAAGGGTGAGATGCTGTGGGAGCTCCTTCAGCCAATAGCCTTTAAGATACCAGCCCACTTGNGATTAGATAGTCATAGTTACTGTCCTCTTATGATCTAGCCAAGCCATTTCCAATTGTAGGAACCATCCAATACAAGATTTAGATTCCATAGGCTAGAATGTTTATTAAAACATTAGGATATGTCCCTTGATTAATATTGTTTATGCTGGTTACAATTCTAACTTTATACTTGATATCTGTTCCTAGTGTACATAGTTTTGTATTGGGTTTGGAACTCTCTTATTTAAACAAAAGGGTGAGATGCTGTGGGAGCTCCTTCAGCCAATAGCCTTTAAGATACCAGCCCACTTGAGCATTGTCTCTTATACTATAAATGCAGCTTTAAAGCATGCACTTGCTCTCTTGCTTCTGGCTCCTGCTTCTGGCAGCTAGATTCTGTTTCTGTCCCCCATTCGTGCAGAGGACTGTGATCTAGGACTGTGAGTCCACCCCTAAATAAATAACCCTTTATTATGCATAATTCTGAACTAATGTAGGATTATTTCATAACTTCTGTCAGATGTGCTCATTCTTTGTTAAACTTGGTGACAAAGCAGTGACCTTCCCTCAAAGCCAGTTTAGTACCCAGTATCAATTTGGTAGCATTTGTGACACAGCTTTCATAATGGTTGAGAATATTCTTCATGAAAATAACACTAAAAAGCCCATATCAAGGTTTGAAGGATTTGATGATGATTGTACTGTAACACTCTTAACTGATATAGCTTGTTGAACACACACACATTGCTTCTACTATCAAAAGTTTTTTAAAATGTTTCACTGGGGTTTTCTGAAAGCTTAGGCAAGGCATCTATTTTAAAAGTGATTCATTTAGGTTAATTTTATGGCCCATTTTTCTTATTTTCTGGCTTTAATAATATTAATTGGAAAAATTCTTGTTCTTGATACAAAATTCTACATTCACAAAACAGCTAGAAGGCTTGGTCTGCAGAACAATGAGTTCTTAGTGCCTCTGAGCAGTTTCTGACTTCGAAAGCTAACTAGCCTGGCATATTCGATAACTAGTAAGAGACCCTGTCTCAAGAAAGGTGAAAGATGAGGATTATAACCAAGTATCCTCCATATATGTGCCCTGCTCTGTGCAGATGGGGCTTAAAATTTAGTCCACAAACAGCTGACTTCTCCCATCCACCCTAGAAACATTACATACTTTGAATGTATCCCTTATATAGGAAGCATGTTTATATTATGCTATTTGAAATTTTAGTTAATTTAAATTCAATATGTTAATTCCATACAGCATAATAAACATTCAGAATGCATGTCTGCATGTATGTGTTTATGCATATGAGTGTATGTGAATCCATGTGTTGTGTCAATCCAGGATTGTACTTGTCAGAAAGAAACCCATGGCCTTGATTTTTTTGGTAAGAGATTATCATCAAATACTTTTTGAATCTCCTGGATCTCTAAATAATGAGTGTTCTTCACCTAGATAAGTGTTCCCAAAGGCCTGTGTGCTAACGACTTAGTCTCTAGCCAGCTGTTAAGACATGGTGGAACCCTTAGGCAGCCAGGCCTAGTATAAGACAGTAGGTCACTGCACATATATTTGAAGGAAATCTTGGGGCTGCACCTCCCACTTGCTCCCCTTTGCTTCCCAGGTGCCATGAGCATCTTGTTCCACCACCTGCTCCCCACCATCAGGAGCCCATCACAGGAGAAGCCAGGGCAGTGGGGCCAACACACTACCCACTGAAACCATTAGTCAAAAATACACTTACTTCCCCCAAGTTAATAATGTAGGAAATTTTGTCACAGTGACAGGAAGCTGAATAGCTTCCACATAAGGCTGACTAGGTAGGCCTGAGCCTACTGTCATCAATCCATAGTGGGATTCAGGTCATCTGCTTCAGCCTTGGGGCGTCACTGCTGATCCCTATAGACTACTGACAATCATTGAAGACAAGACCCCAAGGGAGGCCTTGCCCTGCTTTCACCATATAGAAACAAAGGCATGGGATGTTCGTAATATTCTTACTAATACATAGTCAATGGATTTACTTACCTTTTAGTGAGTATTTTTTAAATGTAGGGATTAGGAAACTTTATTAAAGTGCTTCTATCTAGGTAACACTTTGACTAAACATATAACAATATAGGTCAAACCATTTTCACAATCTGCTGCCTGTGGCTTTCTGCCTTGGCCTACCTGGTTTTTCTTTATTTCTGTCTGTCCCCCCTTTAAGATTTCCATCATCCCCCTCCCTCTTAGTCTTCTCACCTCAGTCCCTCAGGTTTCAAACCACATTTGGGGTTCCATTGATTAACTCAGGTTTTCTAATACTTAGTTATCAATTTTTCGAATTAACTCCTTGACCAAGGGTCAAATAACATGATAAGGATTCCTGCCATTCCATGGTCTTCTCAGTGGAATAGTTCAGCTTCCCAAATTTCTGTGACACCCTTCTAGAGTAAACCTGAGTATATCTCCTAAGTGTACCTGAGGTGTTTTACCTCAAGAAAACTCCTCCTTGAGCTATAGACACATATACACAGAGGGGGCTGGGAAGTCGGCCCGAGGTCCTTCTCAAAGGGTAGAATTGCCTGCCAGAGTCTCGGGGATTCTTCTCAAACAGATGGAAATGGCAACCTTTAAATGCTTTTGTTTTCAAGTTATTTTTAGTTAGTATTGTCATTCTTGTGGTGTTTGCATGCAGCACTAGAAAAAGAAATAAGGGGGATTGCTAAAGGAAAGACATGGCTCTCCGTTTCAAACACAGAAACAAAAGCAGGCAGAACTAAAAGACAGGAGAGTGACTTGGGTGACATTTTCTAAGAAAAAGAAAACCATTCATGGGAACTTGTCTCTCTTCATAATTATACCAGAACTCTCCCAGACAGTACCCTCCAACAGTGACAAGCATCTGCCGCACAAAATTGACAGGGGGTTCGCTTCTGCCTGAGCATTTTGTTCCTAAATTTCTCTTAAACATCTTCCTCAGTGTCAATCCCAAATTTTCTCCCATGCCTCTGATTAGGGTCTGGGGATGCATGTTCTCATGGACTGCAGGAAAACAACAGCAATTCACACTATGGCATATGTGAGCATCCCATGCTCACTTCATCAGGAAATTGAGGATGTTGGCCCAAAAGGCTAGGCATTCCCAGAGCTACCCAGCCTGGTCAGGGATACAGTGGGGTGCTGATACCTAACTGGAACCATATTAATCTTTCATGGGGAAATGTAGCATTGGATCCTTCAGATTCAAGCTCACCACAAATACGCAGAGGAGGTAGCTATGGTTACATATCTGAGGTTTCTCTGAGTAGTTCCACAGCTTGACAGATCCATGGAAGGTAAAATATAGATAAGATGCTATCACAGCAAATAACAATAGCTACATTGTGGATTTTGTATAATTCCTTCAACATTCATTTATCTGATTCTTTAAAAGCCTATGACAGCAACATGAGCCTTTGTTATGGTCCTAGAGTGACATTGTGCTGATGATCAGATGCTAACTGGCTAACCCAAGGACATGATGCCAAGAAGTGACGACACCATGGCAACCACTCTGGTCTCCAGCATGGAAAATGAGTGGGAGCAGCCCAGTGAGAGACACCTAGACTATGGGCTTACTGCCCTGGCTTTTAGGCAAAGAGTAAGCAATGAGGCAGATGCTCCCTTTGCTCCAAATTCCAGAAGCAGTTAATCTGTGAAGCAGTGGCCCCAGCTCTGTGTCATTTGCAAAGTGAGATCCTCGGGAAAGAGACTGTTCTAATATGGCTTACCTTCTCCAGGGGATGTTTCATATCCCTAAAAGAAGCTGTTCAAACATCTGGGCATTTTTCTGACCACTTTAGACATCTACTCACAAAGCCTCCCTGAGTCCTCAAATGTCCCCCAAATCATATTCAGCTTTATATTAACTATAACCAATACCAATCATAATCAATTTATAAAGAGAAAAGTTTGCTTTTATATTTTGAATTTTTCTAAAGGCAGTAAAAGCAGACTTTTGCCAGAATGCTGCCAAAGGGTGGGTCAGGGGATCACAGTATGCCACCAAGCTCAATTGTGGACATGAATGTAGGGCTAGGAATGTATACCTTGCAAACAGGGTGAGATGGATGGGCAGTTGCTAAGAGAAGCTCTGGATATACTAAACTGGCCTAACAGAATTCTTCTTAAGGCCAGGTCAAGGATTTAGACAAGGGTATAGGTGGACTTTATCATGTTCCATGGGTAAAGAGAATCATTTTAACAATTGTTAAAGGACTTTTGCAAAAACAGCCCATGCAAGCCTGAGGCCAGGGTAAAGAAGACTTTGCCAAAATGAGGGTCAAAGGAATGTGTTTAAAGTTTGGCCAAAAGGAGTTTGTCAGTCTTTGAGAGCAAACTTATTTTGAATCAAAGTTTTATTGCTTTAAGTCCATGATGGATTGGTGCTATCATGACATAGAGCATCTGAGCAAGGGGGCAAGGTGGTAAACAATCACGTTTTGGACAGGAAGTGCAAGACAGGAAAAGGAAGACCTAGGGGCCATACAAGTTTAATATCTGCTTCTCAAATTTCCCAAGGTCTTCCAGCAGGCCTTCCTCCTAAGGACCCCACCTCACCACTCTAATGTAGTAATGTCATCCTAGGAAACAAACCATTGGCACGTAGGCCTTTGAGGATATGACAGCTTTGACATCACTTAGGAAACACTCCCCTGGGAGTGTTTTTGTGGACTTTCCAGAGAGTTTTAGCAAAGGAAGGTATACCTGTCCTGAACGTGGCAGCTCACACCATGGGCTGCAATCCTAGACTGAAGAAAAAGAAAGCCTGCTGCGAGCCAGCAATCCCTGCCCTCTTGCTGCTCTGTCTAGAATTGAGGGGTCCCAAACTCGCACCTCCCTCACCATGAACTCCGGCATGCCTTCCTGATTTTGAGGCACTGTGACTTCTTGAACCATGAGCCAAAATAAAGTGTCTCCCCTCAAGCTGCTTTCTGGGGGGTCACAGCAGGGAGGAAAGTGACTAATACACCAGACATCCAGACCCTAACTATAGAAATAAGGATTCACAGAGACAAACTGAAAAATTGCCTCTTCTTTTCTTTACTTACTCATTTGATCTAGACCATGACAACCATCAAAGATTGTTCTGTCTGGAGAACTGCATATCATAGCTGTACTTTTAATTTTTGAGTGTGTCTGCTTCTAAGTATAGAACAAGCCAAAGTCAAAGAACAAATAGCAAGCAGTGGGTGGGTGGCAGAACACAGCGCTTACATCAACCAGGAACAACAGTCTTGCTCACCTCCACCATGGGATACACAATAGTGACTTCTATTGGAAATGATTTACCTTCTCATTATTCTCAAAGGTACAACCTTTCTAATACTGTTTACCTGTTTGCTGTTCTCCTTTCTCCTTATCACAGTGTCAGGGAGCCAACCTGTTCCAGGACAAGGAATCCCAGGGGCCCTTGGATAAACCCAAGTCTGAGACAAAGGGTCCTGCTTTGATCTCAGAGTCTGCACACAAGGACCACCCACAGCTCATGACAATTGACCAGTATAATTTATGTCATCGAAATAAAAATGGACTAATAGAAAAGTATAGCCTTGATGTCAATGAATTTAGAAGTTGAAGGACGAGTCTACTGCAGAAGAAATAACTGAAGGAACAGCGTCTGTCTAGACTGACCCCCAGGAAGGAACAAACAAGATACTGAGATAAATGATGATGGGACAGTAGGGGGGGCAGCATTAATTTTGTCTCTCCTATCATAAAGGGGGGACTCTTGAAGGATACAGGATGTAAACCTATGAGATGAGAATTGTCACCGATGAAGGGATGGCAGAACCTGAATCCTCAGAAGAATGAAGGACTTGGAGAACTAGATTGGCTTATCTAGGAACTTATAGGGAAGCCTCAAGTAACCAACACCAGCACAGTAAGTTGAGGACCAGGAAGAGTTTCCACCTTCCCTCAGCTCTTCCCTTTTCCTCCCTTGCCATTCTGGAGCCTGTATTCCATCTGCTTTCCCATCCCATCCTACCCTAAACCTTCAGTAGTCTCAAGAATGTCAAGAACTTCATTTCACTGACATCTCTGCTTCAGTACCGTCTTCCATATCATGTGACTCTGAGTTACAACTATCTGCCCCCTCGTGGATGCTTTCTTACTTTCTTACTTTTTGAACAACTCAACTCCCCCACCAAAAAAAAAAAAGTTACAACTAGACACCGCGGGAATGTGTTTGTTTCATCTCTCCTCCTAAATATCTCTCTTGCAGCTTTCATTGGGTTTAGATCAAAGTATCTGAATCGTCTGTCATTAGGTCACTCTAATTGATCTATGCATGGGTCGGAGATGGAATGAGGCATGACTAAAGACAGCATGTGGGGAAAAAGACGGGGTTCACAACCTCCCAGGGAGGCACAGATGGACTCAGTGAGGCCGGTGCAGTGGTGATGTCAGTCAATTAAATGAGGAATCTGGGTGGCAGGGGCAATCTGAGACATTTTAATTTTAAGCTATGTATATGAAAGTCAAGAAGTAATGTCATCTAAGCAGTTAAGTGACAACCTTAGAGATGAAGGGGAGAGATATAGTACTGTGCAAGGAAGCTGGCCTCACATCCTGGCAGAGCACGGTGGCCTGTCCACCTGCCAGCTTCCTACCTCCTCACACCTTCTAGTCATCTCTGTACAGTTACTAGCAGGCAGGCATGGATCTGTCTTCTCTTCATCACTCTTTCCTTTCCCTTCTGTTTCTATCCCTGGCTCTGAATCACACACACACACACACACACACACACACACACACACACACCTTCACCTCATCCAGTCCATCTATGTCTCATTTTCTTTCCCTCTTAAGCTTTCCCTGGCTTGATTGTTTTTACTGTATTAAGGGTGCAACCTGGGACCTAGCACATGCTTAACCAGCACCCTACCAGTGACCTCCATCCATCCTCTTTCTCTCTTGAGTACAGCATTAGAACCTGCCTCCTCTGCATCCCAGCTGTGGATTTCGCTTCACGAGCTTCCACCCATCATTCATCCTTTTCTAGCCTGCTTTCCCCTCTCCTCTCCCCTTTTCCAAGTTTATTCCTTTCTTCACAGCCATTCTCTTCTTTCTTCCTTAAAATAAATATCCTTGAACTCTCTTGAACATGTAAGTAAATAATATTTTGTTTCTTATCCCTAACTGTGAAAGTCGGGGAGCAGAATGCTTACAGCACCTCCAAGGAAACTGTGGGCACAGCTCCTACAGCCTAGTCATTGCTCAGGTCCTAGACTCCTGGTCAAAGCCTGGAGCAGCCCTCAGTTGGCTGCAGGCTGTTAATTTCATTAGTGCTGGTACATCCTATTCTGACCTGCCATCCCACACATCTCCCTATTGAATAAGATGCCTTGTCCCCTCTTCACCTCCATTGACGGCTCACAGACTCCATATGAAGGCAGATTCAAAGTATTTCACAGAACCGCCTCTGATTAAATCCTGTGAAAGTCCAGCAGAGAATCAGGTTCAAGACTGTCTTGTGTATAACCTCAGGCACCATGGCTGTTTGACTTCTTCACACCGAAGAGCTTCCTCCCAGCTCTGTAAGAACAAACATCACTAGGCATCTTCGATTCTTTATGTTTTAAGTGAATATGTAGATATGTCCATCCACAGGGCACAGGTTGAATGAAGGCTTACACTAGGAGCCGCTCTGTTTGCTGCTCACGTGGAGGTGATTAGGTTGTGGTCATGTGATGCATGATCCTCATTAGTCTTAATAATAAAAACCCAGAATCAGATATCAGGGTAAAAACTGAAAGATCAGAGAAGTAAAGGACAAGTTACAGTCACCTCTTACCTCTCCGACTTCTCAGACCAAAAAAGACCAAGCTCTTGTCTCCACTCTGCCTTATCACTTCCTCTCTCTGTCCAGTCTTATCACTTCCTGTCAGTCTGTACAGACCTCGGGACCTCTATGGTTAACTAGTGGCTAGCTCTGCCCTCTGATCTCCAGGCAAGCTTTATTTGTGAGAACACAAACAAAATATCACAACAGTCATGTCCCGAGAGCAGCCACCACCCGTAATGGAACCCTGTGACTGGAACACAGAACAGGTCTGTGGAGCAACAGTGGAAGACTAGATACCCAATGCTGCCCTCAAGAGACCCAGAATGGCTTCCTGGCAAGATAGGGTCTGATTCTGAAGTTGAATTCTCATGGCATACCTCATTCTGCAGTTTCTACTTCAGGCACCTCTGACCTTGACCTCTTCCCCTTTCTCCTTTGTTCCCTACATTCCTTTCTTGCTCCCAGAGTTGATTCTTCTTCCTCTTGTTGCATCATGTATCCAGTGTTCTTCAGCACTCCTTCAGGCCGTCCCTCCTAACCTCCCCAGCTTGTTCACCCATCATTCCTGGCGCTGTTACCCAGTTTCTTATTCCCATCCCACATCTCTTGCTTGTCAACTTTGAAGAATGGATTGTTTCTTACCAGTGCCACAGCCATTGTAACTTTTGTGAGAAAATAAAAAGAAACCCACTCAAGTTCTAATTAGGGGAGTTGAGAAGCCCTGAAGGGGCTCGCAGTAGATTTTCTGGTAAACAATTCCCATCCTAGAATCTCTCTGCGGTCTAGGCAAGCCTTGGGCTCTTATCACCCTCCTGTCTAACTGAGGATGAGACAGGATTTGGGTTATGGCCATTCAGAAGATGGCTACAGTTTAATTCTTCCTCAACACCTCCTCAGTTTAGCTCATCTCTGGCTCCCTGATCAAACATCAGTGCCTCAAATACCCCAAACAGTGGCAACTCAAAGATGCTCACTAAGCATGTGAACGATAGGTAAGCATCCCTGCATAGCATCTAAAGAGATTTCTAAAATTCTATTGCCTCTTCCTCTCTCCTTTGTTGCCTGCCTAGCTCAGGCAATGTCAAACCGATGCAGTCTCTGCCCCTCTGCCTTCGTGTTCTGCCCCCTACAGATTAATGTTTTTTACTTATGGAAGGCACTTCTGTTTATTTGACAGTCTACCTAAGATCAGTGTTTGGAGATAACATATGACCAGATTCAGCATTTCTATGTACTTAAGAGGTGCAAAATAATGGTCACTTAAAACTGCCTTACTATAATTCAAACCGGACATCTTAAGTAGCTACATAAGTAACATCTCTAAACTGCTACATGTGTGTAAATTGTGGAATATTCTGTGACCCAGGTCACAGTAACCAGCTGCTACAGGCACAGCAATGCAGTTA
>LOEQ01005969.1:33669-44114 GCA_001685075.1 Bramus lutescens | reverse complement strand
TTTATTAACCAATGAAAGTAACACATAGTCAGATGACCCTCCTACATCAACTCTTGTTTCGTTGTACATTACAATAACATGAATAAACACACTGTGATAGGTTTATTCAAATAGCTGGAGATGTAGAGCAATTGGTAGAGTGCTTATCTAGTATGCAGGAAGCCATAGGTTTGCTTTGCAGCACAGCATAAACCAGCATGGTGGAACATGTCTATAATTTCAATACTCAAGAGGTAGAGGCAGAAGAATCAGAAGTTCAAGGTCATCAATGGAGATGTAAGGAGTTGGAAGTCAATTTGGACTACATGAGAACTTGTCTCCTGTGCATACATGTGTGTATATGTATTCATGTGTGTTCCTAAGTACATAAACACCACACACATACACACGTCAGAGTGAAGGATTGATTGCCTCATTGCTATTGGACATTTGTTTCTTTGTTTTTATCAATACTAGAGATTCTTTCTCCATCAGTTTGCATTTGTAAATAACTACCCAGTACATTTTATTAATCAACCTGGTGGAGCAGTAGCTCTTTCTTAAGCAAGCATCTTAGGCTCACATGCAGTAATACAGATTCCTGTGTCTTTTACCTTCTTGTCCTCAGTAGTGACTGAGTAGACAATTCCCGTAACATTCCAACCTGGAGGCTGTTCATTTGTTTTTACCCCAACCAGACTGCAACCCTCAAACTGACTTCATAAAGGTAGTCAGTACCCATTGGTATGTTAAACAAATGTGCAGTTTGGAGTCAGCCCCTGCACTGCTCTGTGGCTTGCTTGCCTTCTCTGCAAAATCGGAGTGAAAAGCTGGTACCTAACTCTTAGAACTGAGAGGATTTGAGATTTGTGTGAACTTTGCCAGGGAATTATTAAAATCTGTGTTAGAATTGTTGCATCTGTCACTATGAGTGTTGCTGGTACCATCACTGCTGCCACCCAGGAGTCCACTCTGGCCAGATTAGGTAGCTGCTTGGTCCCTGCATTTGCCTCTCATTCTCAAAAGGATGCCAGAAAAGTGAGAGTCTGTGGTTTTACACTAGAGATATTGCAAAACTACTTTATAAACCAAAATACCATTTAGTCTCTGGCTTTTTGAAACCAAGAAGCCCCTGCACCACAAAGGACAGATCATCAGAGTTGAGAGAAGGCCTATAGAATGAGAGACAATATTTGCAGCTTATTTATTGGATGGGGAAATGGATATGAAGAATATATGTTGTGTTCAAACACTAAACACCAAAACAAGCCCACATAATTCAATTTTCAATGGAATAAAGATCATAACAGAGATCTTTCAAAAATATACATGAGCACCAGGTATATGCCAAAATGCTCATTCTCACAAATTAGCAGAGAAATGTAAATCAAAAATGCGACAGGATAGAATCTCATCCCAGAATGAGTGTTATCAGAAAAACAAATGATAAATGCTAGCAATGGTATGAAGAAAGAGGGAATTCTTTTATAAGGATGGTAAGGAGGTGAATAGCACCCCCATTATAGGAACCAGTAGAGATATGCCTCCAAAACAAAAATAAAATCCAATATGACCCAGTAATTCTAACTACTGGACACATAGAAGATGATATCACTCTATCAGAGATGCCTGCTGATCTGTGTTTATTAGCTACAGTTAAAGCTATGAAGTCTACCTAGATGCCTTCCCATCAGTGGTTGAGTGGATGGATGATTTAAACATGTGGTATGTATGCACACAGACTATTATTCAGTCACACACACACACACACACACACACACACACACACACAATCCTCTCAAGTTTAGCAGCATAAATGGAACTGGACATCTACTGGTGAAATAAGCCAGTCACAGAACGGCAAGGATCACATGCTCTCATTCATGGAAACTGGAAGCTTGGTCTGGAAAGAGCTGACAGGGAGAGCGAGGCTGGAGACTAAGGAGGAGCAGGGGATGGACAGGGAAAGACGGTTGATAAAGGGCAGCAGGTGAGAGGGAAGGAATTCGTTCTGATTTTCTACAGCACAAAAAGGTTACAACAATCAATGGTGTGTTACACAATGACAAGAAAAGGAAAGTACAAAAAGTCAAACACAAAAATGATGTCACAAAAAAAGCTGACAGAGATGAAGGGCTTTTCATCTCCAATTTGATTTATTGTGAATTCCATGTATGTGCCAATTCTCCAGAATGTCCATAACGACACATAAATACCTTCTCTATTTAAAAAGATAGCTGTAGTAACTAAAAAGATGCAAAATCATTGGGTGAGTAGATTCTGTATCTTTCCTGATGTGTTCTCTTAATTGTTTTGGAGTTTAGGGGGTCAGGGCTCAATTCTTGCTTCTCTGCTAGAGATGAAACAGCTGGATTGTGGTCAGTGGGCAACAGTGGACAGAGGCCAGTGTCCTTTAGTACAGCATTGGGTTCCATTTGTCCTTCAACCACGTGCCTAAGTCCAGGAAGGATCTCAGGGTAGCTTGGATTTAGGATGTTTCCTTCCACTCGTGAGGGGTTGAAAGAGATTTCTGTACCAAATGTATTCCACGTCTACTTGCTGGCAGCCGACTGTTTGCCTCAAGGCCACACGCAGATGCTACTTATCTGGCTATGGATATTAACAGGCTCTTCTTAATTTTCTATAAATAAAAGCAACAACTTTTACTAGAGAAAATGCCCCCTGTAAAGGGATCACACTAACCTCAAGTTAGTGTGAGCATTGTGGCCTTTCAATATGGCTGGGCAGTGACAGACATCTCAGGCCACAAGCTCTTGTTTTTTCTTGCTGAAGCCAAGCAAGGACTCTGCTCTCCTCCCTCACAAGAAAGAGCACTTTCTCTCCCTGTAAATGAAGTTGGGGATGGTGAGAGAGCCATGGGTAGAAAGGTCATCCAGGGGAGATGCCTTACCCTATAGCATGTCTGCCCCTAGGGAGAATTTTCCTCTGCCTGGAAAGCCCTTTTCAGGATGATCGGTTCCCTGTGAAGTCTAAGCCGAGAGTGGCAGGTGGGGAAACAGTCGGACCTGAGCTCTGTGCCAGGCTAGAAACAGAATTTGCCCTTTAGTCAGAGCAGCAGGAAATCCATAAAAGAAAAAGGCCTCAACGATTTACAAGTGGGATTTAAATGCGTGGAAATTAATCACATATAAACTGAGTGCAGAGGTGTCAGGCAGCTGCACAATAAGTTACAGAAGTAGCTGGAGGTTCAGGTGAGACTTGGGAGGGGCTTCCCAACATGGGCATGACTCTGAAGGCTCGACTGTGAAAAGACTCCTTCATGTAGAGAAGAGGTGGGAGTTCTCTCCCAGTCACGGCCCTCACAAAGGCCCACCACATCTGAAGAATAAAGGCACCCACTGAGCTCCCGATTCTCTTCTACACTGAACAACAGTGAATTTGAGATGAAGAAAAGAATGTTTAAGTTTTTATTCTATTCAGTGCTGCGTGGGCATTGCCCCATGGCATACAAAATTGTCAGACAGCTTTGCAGAACCAGCTCTCCTCTCCCATCTTTCCTTGGGTTCCAGGGACCAGGTGCAGGCTGTGCAGCAAATGCTTTACCCACCGAGTCATCTCTCCAGCCCTGAAAGAAACATTTCTAAAAATCCTCTTTCCTCTCCCCTCATGTGTCTTTCTCTTGCCTTGAATTTCATTGGAAATGAAGAATCCACACACCATGGTTATTCACACAATGAATGCTCGGTATTTGTAAGCTATCAGTGAACTGAGACACCGCCCACGCCTCAACAACTCTGGAGAGCACTCGTGAAGTGCTAAGACTTGCCCCGACTCACTGGATGTCCTGGTTAGGGTTTCAGTTGCTGTGAAGAAACACTGGGACCATAAAGTAACTTGTGGAGGAGAAGGGTTTACTCAGGTTACACTTCCACATCACAGTTCATCAAAGGAAGTCAGGACAGGAACTCAAACAGGGCAGGAGCCTGGAGGTAGGAGCTGATGCAGAGGCCATGGAAGGGTCGACGAATGACCGAACGAGGGGTACGCTTGCTCAGCCTGCTTTCTTATAGAACCTAGGACCACCAGCCCAAGGATGATACTACTCACAGTGAGCTGGGCCCTGCCAGCTTGATTACTAATTAAGAAAACACCTTACAGCTGGATCTTATGCAGGCATTTTCTCAATTGGGGTTCTCTCCTTTCAGATAACTCTAGCTGTGTCAAGTTGACAGAAAACTAGCCAGCACCCTCTAGAAACATGGTGGGACCTTCCAGCCTCATTTGAATAAAGTATGAAAGGTTCCACCGTTCTAATACCCATAGGGACTGAAGATGGTTTGTTTTCCAAGAACAGCATTTTCCATTAGGACTAGATAGATGGCTCAGTGGTTAAGAACACTCTTCGGGTACATTTCAAATACCCACATGGTATCTAACGACCATCCATAACCCTATTCCCGAGGGATCTGCTGTCCTTCTCTGGTCTTCTTCAGCACCAGGCATGCATGTGGTACACAGGTCCACAGACATATGCAGCCAAAACACCCATTCACATTACAGATAACAATAAACAGCCAGATCATGCAGTGGTGATGCACGCCTTTAATCCCAGCACTTGAGAGGCAGTGACAGGCGGATCTCTGTGAGTTCGAGGCCAGCCTGGTCTACAAAGTGAGTTCCAGGACAGGTTCCAAAGCTACACAGAGAAACCTTGTCGCAAACAAATGAACAAATCATTTTCCATTTATCACATATAACAACATGCATTTCCTACTCCATCTTCTGATGCAAGACCTTCCACATTAGCATGTCTGGAGGTGCTGTCATTGTTTGGGTATTGTTTATGCATCCATATTGCAATATCATGGGAGGAGAAGCATCCCTGTCATATTTAAGAGACACAAGCTCACATGAAACTTTCTCTGGCTCTTAACAACCTTTATACTCTCTCCATGGTGTTCCTTGAGCCTTAGACACAGTTGGCATTGGCAACGCCATAATCTTGAATCTTGATTGTAAGAGGGAACTAAGTGTTTGCTGGAAATCCTCAAACAGAAGCACAGGGATGCACAGTGATATTCTGTGTCATTGCAAGATTTTTAATTCATTCAAGTTATCTACAGAACTAAGCAAAATGAAATAGCTTAGCCCAGAGATAATAGACACTGGCTTCCTAGGGTTCTGGGCTAGACGATTTCCTTTATATGCTAGGTTTCTCAGTTACAGAGCAACAATTCCTGTATTGACCTGCTTCACAGGTAATGGCTGTAGTCATTGCCTAGTAGCTTTTTGGCTAATAAATTAGTGGGCTGCTGAGGGTGAACAATGGATGGACTGTGACAAGGGAAAGGCACTTTAGCTGCCACAACACTCAGCAAAAAGCTTCAGTGTATTCCGAGGAGAAAGAACTGTTCCTCCCTATTGAGTCCAAGCAAAAGCTCCTGCTTCCATCCTCCTGCTTCTTTCCTTCCTTCCCAGATGTCAGTCTCGGGAAATTGAAATTGGAAATTCAGTGCTCTTTAAGATTTAAAGGTGAATTCAGCTTCCTGTTACCCTCATCTTGATGGAGTTTATTTTGCTGAAAAAGCATGCCGAGTAGGGGTGGGAAGAGGGCTCCCTGAGTAAGAGTGGGAGCTATGTGTAAGTGTAAGGCCCTGAAATCAGATTACACTGCCGGCCTGAGAGCTCTGAAGGCTGGCACATGCCTTGTAGCACTGGCATTGTAAGAAACAGAGGCAGGATTGAGCAGCTTGCTGCTGCAAGAGATCCAGGTTAGGGGAGAGACCCTGCCTCAAGGAATAAGGTGAAAAGTGACAGAGCAGGATATCCAGCTCTTCCTCAGGCTTCTACAGGTGAGTCTGGGTGTGAGTGTCCACACACATGCTTGTTCGTGTGCATCTGTGCACACATACATACACACACATGCAAGTATGTCAAATATTTATCCCCGGCCTACTGTATTAGTCAAGGTCCTCTAAAGGTAGAGAACTGATAGAATGGAAGGGGATTTATTAGAGCGGCTTACAGGCTGTGGTCCAGATAGTCCAATAATGGCTGTTTCCCAACGTAAAGGCCAAGATCCAGTAGCTGCTGAGGCTGCAAGGCTGGATGTCTCCGCAGTTCCGATCTGTGCTGAGTTGGAGGGAATGTTTAGAGAGCTTCTGGTCTTCAGCCTACACTGGGATTCTGAAGAAGTAGGCTCTGACAACACGGGCAAAGGAGTGCTTCAGTGCAGGACAGATGCCTCAGCAGCAGCGAGAGTGAAGGCAAAAAGCAAAACGTCCTCTTTTTTTGTCCTTTTTTTNTTTGTAGACTACCACCAGAAGGTGTAGCCCAGATTTAGCATGGGACTTCCTACCTCAAACGATCCAGTCAAGGAAATCCCCCACAAGTGTGCTCAGCTGCTTGCCGTTTAGCTCTTTTGGACTGTAGTCAAGTTGACAACGGAGGTTAGCCATCACACCTGCTAAGTAGGCAGTAATTTTGAAACAGGCAGAGGATGAAGATGCCGTGGCTGAGTAGCTGTGTAGATTGTCTTGAGATGTTTGGCTCATGAGGATTCATGGGATAAATCAGAATAGCATTCTGTCTCCTTTGTCTTGGCAACTCCTATTCTCTATGTGGTTGAACCTCCATCTTCTTCATCTTGAGAAATACTCAGGGGATCCCCGTATATTTCTAATATCCTTTGCTAGAAATGTGCTTGTTAGTAAAAAAAAAAAAAATCCTAAGACGAGCTGCTCCACCGGTGCAAAGAAATCCAATTAGGTCAGAATAAACCAAATTAAAAATGCCCATTGTTTTATTAAATACAGCACTCTTGGGTGACTGAGAGCATGATGGGGAGACAGGAAAGCGGGGAGCACATGCAAACCTGGAACCAGGTGTTCCTCCTCTGGGAGCCCACTTAAATACCCCGTGGGAGTGGTTCTGACCCTCTCCCAGGGAGGGGTCAGGACCTGGCATGCTGGAATTTGTAGTCCAGACCAATGCAACTCCCAGACCAGGGGACTGGGATGGATGCCAGGGGCTGGGTTACCCACTCGACTTAACAGTGGTATGTCTTATTTCTTGGTCCATCCTACTTCTGGAAAAGATCCTAATGACTGCAATGACCCAATCAAGGGAGAAGGGAGAGGGGTTATAGATGAATCAGAAGACTGCTGACTCAGCACGAAGAAACCTTTGGTTTTGGTCCTAGTACCACATAAACTAGACATTGTGGCAGTAGCCTGTAATTCCAACACTCTGCAAGTAGAGGCAGGGGAAATAGAGGTTGAAGCACACCCTTGAAGCCAACTTCAAGACACTTACTTTCTTCATTCTGACCAGTTGGGAGGTTCTGAGCTAACTACTTTCGACTACACAGAGTAACTCCTCTAGGGGATGCCCAAGAGCTTCCAAACCTTTGAGTACAGAGATACGACTTTAGAGGACAATTGGATGGTTTCACATCTAGGGCCTGTGAGTGCCCCAACCATAGGTTCTTAGTCCAGTTTACAGCACCAGAAATGCACTGCCTCCTGTGGAGTGGGCCTTAAATCCAATCAGAAAGGGGTTGGTAACCCACATGATATTTGTGCCACTGTGGCACCCATGAACATACTGTGCCACAGCAGTCATTATTATAGCTCACAGGAGTCACAGCTGGGCAAGACAGCTGTGACTTTTTCCCCAGAGGACCAAAGCAACTTCAGTGCTATGAAAACTAACTAGCAGAGAAGGCATTTCTAGTTAATAACAACTGCATTCCTTCTTGTCCTGTGACCAAAGCGTGCAATCTTTTCAGCAGCAGAGTCTTAATGTAAATTTATGGTGGGCTCAGACCTTTGTTTATAAAGAAACTTCTGGCTTCTCATTTTCTGTGGGGCTACTGCTTATGATGGGGAAAAAATCTATAAAGAATTTTATTCTCACCAGGCAATGATGGTGCATGCCTTTAACCCCAGCCCATGGGAGGAAGAGGCAGGCAGATCTCTGAGTTTGAGGGCAGCCTGGTCTATAGAGTGAGTTCCAGGATAGCCAGGACTACACAGAGAAATCCTGCCTTAAATTAATAATAAAAAAATTAAAAGAAGAAGAGTTTTGTTCTCAGAGTAATGGAAAGGGATGGAGAAGACCCAGGCAATCAAAAATTACCAACTTTTCTTTAATAAAGCATTAGAATTGACATTGTAAATAATTAATCATTGAGAGACAAAGAAACATGGCATAGGCATTTAGCTGAAGAAGTCACTGCCCTCTATAGACACAAATAATTCAGCAATGTTTTTAACAGTTTCCTAAAAGCAAATTCGTCTCCCAAGAGACCAAAGCACCGAGGAAGATGGCACTAGAAGATACAAAACCATGTCCCAAATTTCTCCGTGGATGTCACCAGGTATCACGAAAGTGCCTGGCGAGATTCCTTTGGAAGCCTTGCTTATTGCATGAATATGGGTTCAGAACAGCAACTGCTGTAGAAATGCAAAAAAAAAATAGACCTGGATCCTTCTCCCTTTGCTGTTCTCAGACTCATAGGGAGGGGCAATAAACAAACTCCACGCCCTTGGGGAGTTGACAGAAATAAAAGTGATATTGGGGATGGTACCCCAAACCTTCCACCCTTGTGATATAGGAAAGGGGATGGATATGTCCATCATGGATCCACAGCTGGTGATAGGGAGGAATGACTGGAAACACTCTCCCTCTGAGAATCATATGCACAGTGACTGAGAGTTAGCTTCATAGCAAAGCAAAGAGCTAGGAGGGTATTCTTGTTAGAAAAAAATAAGAAAAACATAGAGGCCTGAACTGAGACTCAGTGCAAAGCAGAGACCTTAACTGTTGAAGAGGGATTAATGTTACCCCCTTTACAAGCGATGATCACCCCAAAGCAAAGGAATCAGGAGACTAATATGATGCTCCTGACTGACTCCCTCTTCCCTCACTCAGTCATTAAGTGCCTGTCATCTACAAGCAAAGAGTTGTTTGTCTTCATCTGTGCTCTCCTGCAAGACAACCAGCTTTCATGAGAAAAAAAATGCGCTGCACAACACACTAGCATGTTTTTAAGAGGGACACAGCAATCCAAAGACTCACAGCCATACACGAAATAGGGATTGCAATAATCAGATTAGAAACTTAAAATAACTATGATTGATATGTTAATAAGTTTATTAGAAGAAGTAACACCATGCTAGGACAGATGGGCAAATTCACTGGAAAGGTGGAATTTAGACGAAAGTGCTGGATCCCCAAAGCCAACAAGACAGACAAAGAATTGTGTCAGTTAGGTTCACCAGGCCACTAGAGGAAAGAATCAAAGAGCAGACCATTGGTCAATAGAAAGTATTCAAACTGAAGGACAAAGAAAAAGATTCTAAAAACTAGATCAGATCAGAAGCTTATCAGAAAGAGGAGAGAAAACAGGGCAGAAAAAAGTCTAAACTAAAATGCTCCCAAAATTGACAGACACTGGGAATCATGCCTCCAGGAAATGAGACTATCAGGGCATTAGCAATGCAAAGGGCAGTGTCCATTCATAGCATTCTCAGTGAGGTGGGGGGAAAAGGAGCTTTATGTAAATAGAAAGAATATCATTAACAATTTTATGATAATAATTTTAACAACTCAGATGCAGTAGTCTTGAAAGCCACCAACTATCAAAGTCCAATTAAGAAAAGAAATGACCAGAATACTTTGTCTTCTAAATAAATTGAAAAGATAAATAATTCATATCCAAAAACTCCAGCCCCAGATGGCTTCACCTGAATATTATATTAAATATTTAAGGATGAAACAGAAGCAATTTTGCACAAACTCTTCTGCAGCACAAAAGTAGAAAGGGCTTGCCTGCTTCTTTCAGCTGCCAGCACCTACAAAAATTCGACGACTGCCTGATCAGGAAGACCAAGGCCAGCCATCAACACAGATGTGAAGGCTCCAACAACCCACAAGTAAATCAAATGTGACAATCTACAGAAAGATAACACACTGTGATCAAGTAGCAATGTATTCCAGGAATGCAAAGCCACGTTAATATTCAAATTTTGATCACAGCAAGGCATCATAAAATTATCAAAATGAGGACAGATAAATCCTTGAAAAAGATTGCTATTACTCTGTGTGCATGTCCATGATGTATGTGGTGTGTATGCCACAACGTGGGTGTGGAAGTCAGAGGACAACTATGTATGGTCAGTTGTCTCCTTCTACCTTTACCTGGGTTTCAGAGATTGGACTGACATCACCAGGTTTGTCATTACCCAATGAGCCATCTCAATGGCCCTGGACAAGAACTTGGACAGAATTCAGTAGCCATTCATCATACTGTTGGAAAGTGGGATTAAAAGACCAAAACCCCACAGGAGGCATCATGTTTAGTAATGAAAGACTAGATGCTTCCTCACTGAGGTCAGCAACAAGGCAGATTCATATTATTACCAGTCCTGCTACAAATTGGAGTCCATACCCACTCCAGTGAAGAAAGAGGAAGAAGGAGGAGGAGGAGGAGGAGGAGGAGG
>LOEQ01005969.1:20955-33640 GCA_001685075.1 Bramus lutescens | reverse complement strand
AGGAGGAGGAGGAGGAGGAGGAAAAGAAGAAGCAAAAATCACATGGATTGGAAAGATGAGATAAAAAATGTCTCTATTTGCAAATTAGATGTATATCTATGTAGAAGTTCCAGGAAAAGCTACAAAATAGTTACTGCAAGTAATTTTAAAAGTTTTATAATACAAAGGCAACATTTAGATTAAGTGTTTCTACAGAAAGAAAAAAAAATTAAACTTTATTGTAGTAACTTACAAATAAAAAAATTACACAGTGAGATTAACTAGATCTAAAGTTTATATGTTTCAATGAAATAATATAGAGTTAGAATAGCCATTCTGAAGCCATGGAGCCTCACCTTTGATTGTACAGTTTCATCATCAATAGTGTTTTTATGTACTTACCCACCTAATATATCAATAACAGCAGGAGAAAAGCAGTTAGCTTTGCATCTTCTTTCAAACTGTATGTCCATTTTCTGAGTTCCATCCATCCACATCTTCTAATATTACTCTTTCTTGTTCTCCTTTCTAAATGTACCCACTCGTACATTTGTTTAAATGTATACATAAATATTATAGGCCATGATCTGCATATGAAGAAGAATATGTGGTTTATTTCTTTCCATGGTTATGTGACCTTGCTTAATGTTATATGTCCAAGTCCGTTCAAATTTTATGATTTCACTTTTCTTTAGAGGTAAATAGTATTGCATTTTGCATTTTACATATGTATCATGTAGTGATTTGAATGAAAATGGTCTATGAGCCTATGGGGATTACAACATGTGACCTTACTGGAGGAGGTGTAGCCTTGTAGGAGGAGCTGTGTCACTGGGGGTGGGCTTTGAGATTTCAAATGCTCAAGCCAGGCCCAGTGTCTCTCTCTTTCTCTTCCTGCTTCCTGCCAATCCAGATGTAGACTGCCCAGCCCCTTCTCCAGCACCATCTTTGCCTACATGCCGTCATGCATCCTGCCATGACACTAATAGACTAAGCCTCTAAAGTGATAAGCCAGCCTCGATTAAATTTTTCCTTTGTAATAGTTTTCATGGTCATGGTGTCTCTTCACAGCAATAGAAACCCTAACTAAGACATACCAGATTTCCATTATCCATTTGTTGATAAACAATTAAATGGTTTCATTTCTTTGCTATGGTGGATAGAGCAGCAACGAACCTGGGGTACAGATATTTCTGAAGTAAAATGTGGAGTTCACTGGGTATATTAATTTTTCTATTCAATGTTTCTGTTTGAAAATTTCAGTATTCTATATAATAGTACAAATAATTATAAATTAATATAGTAACATTTGAAACAGCACCAAAACTATAAAATATTTAAGTACACATCTTAACAAAGATGCTAATACCAAAAAGCATCAATTAAATAAAGTTTAGGAGTACCTTAAAATAAAAGGGTTGGGCAAAAAAGATGGCTCAACAATTAAGAGAACTTGTTGTTCTTACTGAGGACCTAGGTTCAATTCTCACATAGGAGCTCACAACCATCGATAATTCCAGTTCCAAGGGATTTAGCACTCTCTTCCGGCCTCTCTGGCTATCAGATACACATGTGGTACACAGGCATATATGCAGTCAAAACCCTTATAAACATAAAATTAAATAAATCTTATTTTAAAATGGAAGGGTAAGGGAGATTGCTCAATTGATGAAATACTAGTCATTCAGGCAAGAGGACTGAAGTTCAGAACCCCAGAACCCATGTAAATGTTGTGTGGATCAGACAGCCTACCTGTAATACTCACCTTGGAAAGTAGAGGCAAGGAATCTCCAGAGCAAACTATCTAATGATACTAGCCATAGCAGCAACTCTGGGTTTAAGTGAGAGACCTGACCCTGCCTGAAAGAATAAGGTAGAAGAATGATTGAGGAAGATCCTTGACATCAGTCTCAGGTATTCAGACAGACACGCATACACACACACACACACACACACACACAGAGTCATGCACATGCCTACACACAAGTGAACACATGAACATGCATGCATGTTTGTATGTTTGAAACATACAAGGAATACATACTAAAGAAAAGAAAGAAGTACCTTAACTAGAGAAATGAAGTTCAGAATTTGGTAGCTGCGATGCTGCTCTAATGTCACTTATCCTCAATCTAATCTTCAGCTGCAATACACTCCAAATCCAGATCCAGTCATGACTGTAATAGAAACTGAAAACTGTACTCTAAAGTTTCTTTAGAAAGGCCAGAGAATGAGACTAGATGGAACAGTTTTGAGACAGAGCAATGGTGGAAGGCTTATACGACCTGATATTCTGACCTGCATGAAGCTAGTAAGTATAGACAGTGCCACACGAACAAAACAGTAGGTGAGTAGATTAATAAGACAGAATAGAGAGTTCATAAATAGTGCTACAGAAATTTTTAACAAAAGTATAAAGCAACTAATATTCAACTAATACAGCTATAGAAATTGGGTGTCTGTGGGCTGGAGAGATGGTTTGGTGGTTAAGGCACTTGCTGTTTTTCGTGGCTAGAGCGTGGTTTCTCGCACCCACATTAGGTCTATTGCAACCACCTGTAAATCCAGCTCCAGGACGCCCTCCTGTGCAAACACACACACACACACACACACAGACACACACACACACACACACACATGACAAATGAGTAGACAGATAAATCAATGATGTTTTTTTATCGGGTGACTATGTAGATGACTTAGGGTAAAGAGTGTGCACTGCTCTTGCAGAGGAGGAAAATGCAGTTTCCAGGACCCACGTCAGGTGGCTCTCAACTACCTTTATCTTCAGCTCCCAGGGACTCAACACTCTCTTCTGGCCTCCATAGACACTGCCCTCGCATAACCTCCACCCCACAATGTCCCCTACGTTCACCCATACACAGAATTTTTTGAATGCTTTTATGGGTGTCCATAAATAAACTTCAAGTAGATTCAGACTTAACACCTTGTAAAAGAAAGTACTCAAATGAGCTATAGACACAAGGATTAAAACTATAAAAATTCCAGAGGAAACAGAAACAAAGAGTTATAGCAAGACATTAGGGAAAGATTTCTAAAAAGTATATAAGCCATTTTCTATAAAGGAAAAATGACTAAATTAGGATTGATTAAAATCAAAAGTTTCTGGTGTTTGAAGTAAACTTCTTTGAAAATAAAAATACAAACCACACCCAATAAAGAATTTGTTTCCAGAATACACAAGAGTCTTAACATGAATGAAATGCTAAAAATTCATTAAGAAGAGAAATAATTCATTTTTAAAATATGCAAAATATATGAACAGGCACTCCTGGCCTGGAAGGCAAGGAAGCCCACAAAAATCATAGTCATCAAAGAAAGGCAAATTAAAATCACAGTGTGACACCACTGCCTGACCTTTAGAAAAATGGAACTTTTCAAAACTGAAAATAAAATAAAATTAAAGTTAAAAAAATACCAACTACTGCCGGGCAGCGGTGACGCATGCCTTTAATACCAGAACTCAGAAGGCAGAAGCAGCTGGATTTCCGTGAGTTCGAGACCAGCCTGGTCTCCAGGACAGGCTCCAAAGCTACCAAGAAACCCTGTCTCAAACAACCAAACAACAACAACAACAAAAACCAACTACTATTTAGGATATCAAGATACTAATGTACAACTGCCAGTGGAATTCACATTAAAAAAGACACTGGTAATTTCTTATAAAGTTAAACATATATTTACTATATGACTCAATGGCCTCACTGCAAATGAAATTAAATAAAACTGGATCCTTACATAAAAAAGGTATGAGAATGTGTGTACCAGCTTTGTTTGCAATCGCCAACAACACAAAACAACTTGAGTAGAGAATGAACTGTGGGATACCACCTACAAAGAAATACTATTCAGCAGTTTAAAACGAAGTTACTGTGTATGGTATGAGTGGTTGTCAAAGTGGAAGAAAGAGTTTTTTAAGGATTCTGTGCTTTACCAATCCACCACTATAACATCTTTGCAAATATGAATCTGAGGAAAGATAAAAAAAAACCCATTGGTTAACCAGGACTGAAGTATGAGGAGACATGGGGTGATGGGGTTGATGGTCCAAGTGGGGGTGCTATTCTCTTTCTTGATTGATGTGACAGTTTCGTGGATAAGATGAAATCTATAGTACATAAATTGTACCACAATACAAACAGAAAATAATTTTCTCTAAATTTGTGGTTTTATATTAGTATTGACGTTCCAAACTGTCTCTGGGAACTGGAAAGATGGCTTAGTTAAGAGCACTTGTTGCTCTTGCAGCAGAGCAGACCAAGATTTGGTTCCCAGCACCCACATGACAGCTCATAGAAATCTGTAACTCCAGTTCCAGGGGATATAATGCCCTTTTCTGGTCTCTGATGGCACCAGTTTTTCACATGGAGCATGTACATACAAGCAGGTAAACACACATACACATAAAATAAAAATAAAAAATATTTTCAAATAAACACTGTCAGTAGAGTGAATATTCATTTTGAACACATTAGTCATCTGGGAGTGCAGAGTACACTGGTAACTCCAAATGTTTCTGAGTGAGCAAGCACAGAGGTCCTGAGTCCTGTGGAGACTAAACACATATCCATGTTTTATGTTTATTCTTGTGTGCAGGTTCAGGTTCTGACCCTGCACCCAGACGGCCCTCCAGGCTCTGTACTGCAGGCTGGAGTCCACCACTCACCAGGGGTCCTCTGCTTCCACCTCTGCTCCTGACCTTTCCCACCGCCCAGCTTTGTGCACACCTGTTCCCTTTGGGGTGCATCTTCCCAGCTGTCATTGGGAGCTTTAGCTATAGTGTCAAGATCATGTCAGATCTCCCCACCTCCATGGGGTCGCTTCAGCGGTGATCTGCTGATCACTATCTTAGCTGTTTCAATCCTCGTGAACTCTTCTCTCCTTCAAGTCAGGCGGGTGCGCACTACACTGCTGAGCCCCACACTTGGTCCAGGGGTTGTGAACCTATCCTGACCTGAGATGACATTCCCTTACATCAAATCCTGCAGAAAAATTGTGGTGTTTTCCTTATGCCTCGTATCCAATTCAACTCTGCCTTATCGTTCTTTGGGTGTTTTTCTTCCTTTCCACTTACTGCCACTGCTTCACATAGTCAGCCACCTTGGGCATCCACTTACACGTCGGGGATCTAGACTTTCCTGCGGACTCACCCTGCATGCCTAATTCAGGGTCTTCTACAGCAGGGATGCCAAATTTTTAATTGTTGGGTTGAACTGGTTTACAAACCCTGGATACCAGGCTATGAGTTGACTAAGCAGCTGCCAGCTTTCTGTACAAATGCATCACTAACAAGATTTGGAGAATTATTATTTTGTAGTGACACATGGGACCACACACCTTTCGGGTAATGTTTGATTACCAAATGGTTTCCTTTGCTATAAGTGCCCTGGGGCCTTTAGTTCATTTGCATTATTGATGACAGCCAAGTCTTAGTAATCCCAAATTATGTAAAGAAGTGAATAATTCAGTTTCCATTGTTGGCCCAAACAAGTCCTTTAAAATCGGCAGACAGCGCATCTGCCATCTCCTTCTGGGCATCCAACAGGCACTGTCTTCATTTCCTCCATCAGATGATAGATGTCCATTGACCAGCTTTCCTGGATGTCTGATCTCTCTAAGGTTGCAACATGGTTTTGAAGATGTTCTCAGGCTAGGCCCAAGGTTCCCTGGATTCTGTTGCTGTCCCACGCATGCTAGACTTGGACACATGCTACATAACAATTCTGACTTGGGCACATGCTATTTGCTGGTTTTAAACTTGCAGAATTTTGTATGTTCAAACCTTATTGGGCAGGCTAATGGAAACCCCTCAAACATTTCCTTCCGTTGGCTTCTTGGAATCATTTCCATCTGTATGACTGCAGATGTGTTTCCAAGTAAGAAGCCCCTAAGACCTGGATGTTATTTGACTTAAAGATATTGTTGATCTTATTCATGGGGGCACACCACTATACGATTTACAGTAAGCTGTCCTACTGCCCCCCACTGTCCCTTCCATAGCTTCTCACAGCTTCTGTTGTTGAGCAGCTTTTGTCTGTTTCCTAAACCCTTTGGAGAGGGAGCCATCCTGACTCTTAAGAGAACTCCATCTCAGGAGCTTCAATATGGATCATGAGATCTTGGTAACTGTGAAGCTCCTGCAGGATAAGATTCTGGGATTTTGATTATTTGGGAGTTTTGATGCTTTCTCCAATGTCAGCATCTCAAGATAAATAAATGACTACCGAAGGACAACTGGTGCACTACGGGGTCACAAATATGAGACTACAATCTCACTGGCCCTACTTTGCCTGTTCTATGGGGATTACATGCTAGGAACCTGGATCTAGGGTTAGATGTAGTCCATCTCAATTGTGTTTTCATACTCTAATCTGTGCTTTCTCTCAAAGGGCAGAGCTTCAGTTTATCAATCAGCACTGGAACCTGTTAGCCAATGCTCTGATCAGAGCACTGTGTTAGACGTGGCAGCAGCTACTAGGAAAGAAAGTGGCTGTTGATTGGAATGTTCATACCTGAATCAAACTTGTGGGGATGATGCCAACTTGTTGGCATAGGTTTCCGTCCTTCCCAGTCCTGCAATAAGCACACAGAAACTATATTATTTGCAAATACTGTTTGGCCAGTAGCTCAAGTACACCTCTGGCTTACTCCTATATCCTGAATCAACCCATTTCCATCAATCTGTGTATCGCCACACGGCTGTGGCCCACTGGGTAAAGTTCTGCCTGTCATCTGTCTCTGGCAGGGCTACATGGCTTCTCCTTGAACCTGACTACTCTCTCCTCCTCTATCTGCTTGGAACTCCCACCTTGTCCTATTCAGCTAAGCCACTGGCCAAAACAGATTTATTCATTAACTAATAAATGCAATGCATAGACAAAAGGACATCCCACACCACCACTTGTAATTAAGATGGGAGTATTGGGCACAGAGATCATTCTTGGACTTTTAGGAAGCCAGCAAATACCACACTAATCTTCATGAGCTCCGGGCCATTTCTTAAATGCCCCGGAGGATCAGAAAATGGTGGATAGATGTCCTTTTTGTTACTGGTAAGGTTAGAATGGAAGATCAAAACTGAGCCTCTTTCTACTTCCTTAGTATTGAATTCACCAAAGTTAAAGGCATGTACCAGCCATTAATCTGTGAGTCATTGCTGTGTACCCTGTCAATTGTATTTTAATAAAACGCTGACTGGCCAATAGCCAGGTAGGAAGTATAGGTGGGGCAAGGAAGGAAGTATAGGCAGGGTGACAAGAACAGGAGAATTCTGGGAAGAGGAAAGATTCAGTCTGCAGCTGTCACCCAGCCACAGAGGAAGCAAGATGAGAATCCCTTGCTGAAAAGATACCAAGCCACATGGCTAACATAGACAAGAATAATGAGCTAATATAAAAGTTAATAAGAAGCCTGAGGTAACAGGCCAACCAGTTTGTAGTTAATGTAGGCCTCTGTGTGTTTATTTGGGACTAAATGACTGCGGGACCAGGTGGGACGGAAAACTCAGTCAACAAGTCATTTCTGTAGAAGTCGATGGAGGGCAGGCCGAAGATACCCAGAGGCTAAGCTGCTGGGCTATGGGGGAAAGCAAGGAATCTACATTCTGAATTAATTGCCGATCTCACTCTGCCTGCCATGGGAAGCAGAGTCACGGGTAGAAAGAAGGTAGAAGTTATATTTTTCAATACTTCTGAAAAAGTGGAAGCTCTTAATCTTTGGACCAAATCCTTGGGCAAGGTGGGACACTTGGGAGAGGAGAGCATGGGACTGGGAGTCTGGATGGAGAGACCAGTGGCCAGGTTACAGTGGAATCCGTCACAATCCACCACTCTGTATTTTAGACAACTGTATTTGCTATTTCTGTATGAACGGCTCATCCTGCTGTAATCTGCATCCTCTTTCCCTCAATTTCCCTTAGGAAGCTTCCCTGGATATTTTGTTTATCAGCTTGCAGTAGTGATAAACTGAGATGTGGAAAATGTCTAATCAGGTAAATTTCCCCCTTAAAACTAAGAAGATTGAGAAGGGCAATCTGAGCCAGGCTGCAGCAGGGCACGGTGGGTTCTCTGTGGTTTCCACACAAACAAGTGCAGCAGGTCACTGGGCATCTGACAGCCCTTCACTGGAGAGGGCCAGTGTGCCGGAAGTGAAGAGCCAGCTGTTAGCCGCCCAGCAGGAGCCCTCCTGATGCCTGGTTGCTTAGAAAATTGCCGAGTCTGGGAGAGGAGGAAGAAGATGATAGCAAATATTTATTGTTCTTTGTGCAAAATTTCAACCTACACACACACGTAGATACATACTGTGGTAGTTCAGATGATATGTCCTCCCACAGTCTTGGGCATTTGAATGCTTTATCCCCAGTTGGTAATTTGTTTAGGGAGGTGTAAGAGAGTTAGCCTTGCTGGAGAAATTGTGCCACTGGAGAGGCTTTGAGAGCTAAAAGATTCACACCGTCCCCAGTTTGCTCTCTACTTCCAGCTTACAGTTCCCGATATAAGCTCTCAGCTCCATTCACCACGCCAACTGCCGCTACACTTCCTGAATGTGTGGTGGTAGACTCTTATCCCTCTGGAGCCACAAGCCTAAATAAACCCTTTCTGCTATAAGCTGCCTTGGTCATGGTGTTTTATCACAATAATGGAAAAGTAGCATATTTAGGGGTGTATATTTATGCATACATAAAAAGTCAGGGATATAATTGTTTTGTTTTTTAGTTAAAATATAATTACATCATTTCCCCCTCCCTCTCATTCCTCTAATTCCTCCTATACCCCTCCCTGCTCCTTTTCAAATCATGGCCTCACATCTTTTCGTTATTGTTATTGTACAGTTTGCTAGGTTTCCAGTACCCGCCACAATTTCTCTCCTGTTCAACTGGCCTTAAGGCCAATTAGAAAGCTGTTGGTTATGAACCAAATATGATCACTACTATTGCACCTTTAGGGATATTTGCTGTGTAGATCATTGCCACAGTTCCTAGGCATCATAGCTGGGTAGGGCTAATGAGTGCTCCCTTCCCTTGGAAGCTTGTGTAACAAATTCTGCTATTATAAAAGCTAGTCCTAAGAGACGAGGCTTTTGAGTCCAATTCCTCTGAATCCTGTGTTCTTCATTCCTCATTCACAGATATATGAAAGAAGTTATAGTCACAGACACAAAAGGGCGAGAATATTTCCCCAAAGCAGGAAGGAGGTAGGTAAAATTTAGTCCTGAGTCCTTGCCCACCTTACCAGGCTGATGAACTCCAGGGACAGTCATCCATTGCAATCAGGGTGTCAACTGGCCTAGTGGGAGCCCAGCCCTCTGGTCTAGAGAAGCCATATGTCTCCTCTGGTCATCCTAATATGTTCCTAGAGCCATGTGGGCAGGGAAAAGGGGGAGACAATGGGCCTGGATGTCTAGATAGTTTTTTTTTTTGAAAGACCCACCACCCCTCATTTGTCCCACTGTTAGTGTGCAAGTGCCCTGGAGCATCCTCGACTCAGAGGCAATCCTGAGAACTGCAGGAGCCTGCACTCTGAATTAAAAAGGAGCAAACAGGAGGAAATACGGAGGTCCTTTTCCTCTGAAAAATCTCCAAACCACAGCCTTTTTGTCTCTCAAGATCTCCAACTGGAGCCTGACTTTGAATTAGTTGTGCGAATTACAAAGTCTAAGATGAAAACTTCTCATTTCATCCTCTTGTCCACTTCCCTCTGATTTGATAACCTTACTTTGGCAATAAAGTGTAGATAGAACAAGATAGCAAGATTCATGTGTTTTCCAATGTACTTACAGAGGAAATCTCTGTTCTTCTGGGTTCCTCAATAACTTCATCTCTGCATGGCTGCTAAGCATCATCATCACAATAATTATCCTGGTGTGGAACAGGTGGGACATTTTATAAATATGAAGGGAAGTTGGAGTTGCTCATATTTGGCTCCGTGTTTTATAAGAGTCACTAGATCCTTGGAGGGACTTGAGATTACAAAATACAGCCACTTGAAGCTGAGATGATTTCAACTCGCCTGTTGTCATTGAGAAGACAGAAATGGGTGCAGCAGTACACTCCTATAACTCCAGTACTTCAGAGACTGAGGCAGGAGGATTAGGCTTTGAAAAAATACTACTAATAAGATAAGAGCAGGAAATGGAAGAACCATAGTGCCAATTTGGAATCCTTTCAACTCTTCTAAAGAAGGAAAATGAAATGGAAGTGCCCCCCAAAAACTGCAATGCATTTTCAATGATTTCCTCCCATTCTACTATCAGGCCTCCTTCCTCCAAGATTTCTCCATGAATCTTCTCCTGTCCTTAACCTGTCAAGGTCTTGCCTACTGATTTACATTCTCCAAAATAAGCTCAAGAGATTGTTGTGTGAATTTTTGCAACAGAAATGAAAAGATTAATAAAAAACAAAAAAGATAGTAGTCTGGAAAGTTTTCAGATCCTTGAAAAGATGGAGCATTGGGGCAATTGAGATGGCTCAGCCCTTAAAGGCACCTGCCCCTAAGCCTGGTAACTGGAGGATGATCTCAGAATACACAGAGGAAAAGGAGAGAGGAGACTCCCCTAAATTAGTTTCTGACCTCTATGCATGGGCTTTAAGATGCATGTGTGCACATGTGCACACACACACACACATGAACACATGCACACATGTGCACATACGCATGTGTGAACACATAAAATGAATAAAATTTTTAAAAATATTAAGCACTGATGAATTTGGGATAACAGAAAGGAGGAAGAGGGAGCTGGAGAACTCAGGGAGGCAAATGACATAGTATAGTACTTTCAAAGCTTTTTTGAAAAACATCTTGCTTGAGACCCAGCATTACAAGTCATCGTTTTGCGACAAATCAGTTTTTCCTTTGTTATCTTCCACGTCCTTAGTTTTGAAACAAGGTTGAAATAGCTGTTCTGAAGTTCTTGCATGCTTGCCTGTCTCTTCCATTAGTCCAGTTCCTTCAGGCAGGCTCCATTATTCCCATATGGCAGACAGAGAAAACCAGACATCAGTGAGTTAAATGGTACCAACCACCTACTTGGGAATAGAGGGCCAGGACAGTGGGTGTGTTCCTGGCAGGAGGTGAGCAGCCTCCAAAGTGCTCTTATTTCTTCTTTCATCATCAATAACAAAGATTTCACCTTCAAGGTTGAAAGAAACAAAGCTAGAGTTCACAGTGATTAAGTCTCCTGCAGTCGCTCAAAATATTAATCAGCAGCTAACTGGGAGCCCGGACATTGTCCACAGTTGCATGGCGTTTTGTCTTTGTCAGGAAATTTTTGAAAAAATACTTGTTTACATTTCTATAAAATTATGGAAGCAACACCCTGGACATGTGTGGATGATAAATTAGGCTGTGGTTTGGCAGGCTGCATTAATTACTCTGAAGTGCAGGAGACGATGAGGCTAATGCCTCTCCACTCCCTGTGATGCTGACGGGAGGATCCATCAGATGCCAGCCCTGGCTGCTGCTCCACAAACCCATCACGCCTGGCTGCTGTGAAGCTGCTGCTTGTGTCCTAGTGATGAGGAATCTCTTCATTCACTCTGATCACCAGCTTCTACCAATCCTAAGAAAACAAACAGAAGTGGGTTTCAGCTGTGCATAGTGCAAAACACTCTGTAATCCCTGAACTAAGGAGCAGAGGCAGAAGAATCACTGTACATTTGAGGCCAGCCTGCTCTACATAACAAGTTCTAGGCCAGTCAGGGGTATATTGTGAGACCCTATCTCAAGCAAACTTAGGTAAAAGAAAAAGAGATCTAGTGTGGTGTCATGTTTTCCCTAATTTTTACTTAATTTTGAGATGCAGAACTGATCAGACAGAAAGAGGACACAGAAATAAGCAGTGGGACTTGGCCTTCACCACCAGGGAACATCTGGACTCAAGTGCTCTGCTTGGGGAAGCACTCTTTCTGCAACAAATATTACACACTTTGAACCCTACATTTTATAGAGATACATAGATTCATCTTGTTTCATATGAGATGAAAATAGAGACAAAATCATCTAGGGGGATGAAGGAAACTAAAGAAATGGAAAAGATAAAGAACAGGGTAGGAGGGTAGGTGGAGAAACATGACCAACGTACATTACATATTTATATTAATTTATTCTTACAAGGCCAGGTGTGGGGGCTCATACCTTTAATCCCAGCACTTGGGCAGCAGAGGCAGGCAGATCTCTTTGACTTTGAGGACAGCCTGGGCTATGGAGCAAGTTCCATGACAACCAGGGATGTTACACAAAGAATCCCTGTCTCAAAAAAAGAAAAAACAAAACAAAACAAAAAAACAAAAACAAAGAAATCCTTATAAAGTCCAGTCCTCTAGACACCTTAAGTGAGCACCTCAGGCTCAGAGAATATCATGAAAGAAGAGTTGAAGGTGTGTAAGAACCAGAGGCCTAGGGCATCTGCAACTTCTATACGTGGCGGGAAAGTTGCACCCATGGAACCTCAACAATATGGTTGCTCAAATAAGACCCACACAATGACAAAGACAGGTTACATGCCAACAAGGATGGGAGAAATTTCACGAGACTCAGGCCCTGCATGAAGCATTATAGGCAATTAATAGCTGCTGAGAGAGGGAGAGTAGGTCCTCTTTAGTAGGCTATTCAGTCCCAAGTACTCAGCCATAAACAATGCACAAATGAGCAACACTAAATAGATACAGTAAGCTGTATATGTGTGT
>LOEQ01005969.1:1272-16606 GCA_001685075.1 Bramus lutescens | reverse complement strand
GGCCAATCAGAGTTTTATTAAAAATAATACAAGTGGCAGGATAAAAGACCGTTGGCCCACAGCACCTCATCACCTGGAAAGAGAAAATTGCACACTTAGATTTGTGTACACACACACATTCTCCCTTCATGTTTAGCTCCAGCCACTCAGCTCTGATTAAATGGCCTAAGTCATAAATAAGTATCTTTGCATATTTCTGATCTACCTGTTCATTGAAACCTTTTATTTTCTTAACCTTAATGTATTTGTTCCTCTGACTGCAATACTCAATACTGAAGAAATACCTGCACAAACGCCCACAAGAATATGTCCAAGGATGATCGTGTTATTTTTTGCATTAGCAAGAAAATAGAGACAAGTTCCTGAGTGGGTTAAATAATCTATGTATATCTATTTTGTGGTTGCCATGGAGCTAGAAGCATGAATACAGGTCAGGATAGATGAACACGGAAAGCCCCCTCCCACACACATAGTATGTTGTACTGTAGTCCCTGGGAACAAGGGCATACAATGCTACATGGTAGGCAGTCTCTCCTGGAGAACGAGACAGACTGGAAGAAAATTCCATATTCCTGCTTTGGTCTTCAGGAGCCCAGGTCTCCCAAACCACCCTTAACTGGGAGATCAAGTCATATAAAACATTCACATGTGTGTCCCTCTCTTTTCCAATCAAAATTTTATGTTGTTACTGTAAGCAAGTCAAAGATAGTGAACACTTTTCCCAAAGACACAGTAGGCTCAGAGGGATCCATTGAGGTTCTTTGCCTGGGCATCTCTAACCACCATTCTCAGAACCGACAATCAAATTCCTAACTTACCCTCCATTTGGTCTCTGACTTGTAATTTTACTTAACTCTGTGGGCTTCACTTTCCTTCTTGTGCACTGAGAAAAAAGGGACAAAAATACCTCCATGGTCTCTTCAGCACAGAGAGTTGCTCTGCTGATGTCAAGGGGTGTGCAGTTTTAGTAAGAATAACAATTTGCCATAATTTTTAATGACTGTAAGCATTGTTCTTATGTGTATTAACCAGTCTGTTCCAGCAACTCCATCTATGTGGATAACACTACTGCCTCCACTTCATGTAAGAAGACACTGAGGCCCAGAGATTAAGTATATTACCCCAAATCACATGGCTCTAACACTGCGGAGCTGGGGCCAATTTCCAGGCATCTATATCTATACCCAATCTGTAATGTTGCAATGGAGGGTCATTGTCCTGCTGCTTAAGTATCCATTTAAAAAATGGTGTTGAGGGAAAAAAATGTGAAAAGCCAATATTAAAACTGTAGCTGGTAAAATTGTCTCCGTAAAAGGGCAGCTGCAAAAAGGGAGGAAAAGTTCTATTCCCGTATATGAACATTTCAAGATATATTTCTTCTATATGCTATTATGTAGTCCTATCTGCATACTTCCATGTAACAAAAAATGCATATAACAAGATGTCTCCTCTATAGCAGTCTTATGCATTTTTTTCCTCTGAAAATAACATCATCAATTGCACCCCACGTTGATGCTCTCAATTTTAATTTCACAGATGAAAGAACTCGGTGTCATCTTCTACAACTGCAGCTGCCTGGTCCTAGATTTACAAAGGATATTCGCTTTATATAGCTCATTAAAATTCAAGAGCAGAGTACCTCAGACCTGGTCCAAGAGACTATACGGAGTCTATGACAATGAGAAAAAGCTTCAGCTCCAGTTGAATGAAACCAAGTCGCAAGCCTTTGTGTCGGTGAGTCGTACACCCGCATTGCTTCATCACCCCCGACAACTTTTGTCCTCCAAAGGCTCTGTAGACCAGCCTCTCCAACCCCTCCCAGACCCTCTTCACATTCCAATCTCATAGCCTCTTTTTCTTGTAACCCACTGAGTCCAGTTAGCGCTGCCCCTATGGACATGGGTGTAAGGCCGTTGACTATGGCATGGGTAGCACAGCAGAGACCAAACCTTGGAGGAAAACTGACTATACCTCCTCTAGAAGACTTGAACTGCCAATAGTCTCAGCTCAAGGTGGTCCTTAGGATCCCTCCTGTATCGTGGGATGCTGACTGGCTTGATACCGTGTAGGTCTTACATGCAGCCACAACTACTGTGTGAGAACATTAGTACAACAGCCCAGTCATGTCCAGAAGTCATTATTACTGCAACAGTCTCCACTGACCTCTGGCCCTTACAATCTTCTATGTGCTTTCTTTTGCAACATTCCCTGAGCCTGTGGGAGTGGAGTTATGATTCCATTGTGGCCATTTTACAAAAGAAGATACTAAAACTTCCCAGGGGCTCAAAGCCCATCATGTGAAAAGCACCACCGAGATCCCAGCTCCCTGGGCTGACAGCTGATGAGCCCTTCATCCATGATATCATCTAGATAGATCCCAGATCTATCTAGAGTAGAAACCTGATGAGGCCAATCTGAGGGAACCAGTACGGAAAACAGACAATGCCAGAGCTGATATATTTGCTTGGGGCAGGCCAGCACAAGACTGATGTCTGAGGCTTCTGACTCTGGTGAAAACTAGTGCCCCATCCTCACCTCCTGTTAACACCCCACTACCCACCCCTTTGTGCTGTCACTAGGAACTGGGATCGAGTATATCTGGGCCTCCAAACCCAGGTCTGTCCAAATTCTAGAACAATTAAGAATTAACACCTGACCTAGGGTGAGACCTCATGAGTCGGACCTGAACCACATTCCTGAGTTCATTCTGGTGCTCAGCCAGTCTTCTCTAAATCCTGCTCCCATGTGACTATGGTTCTTCCTCTCTGGATGGATGCCAGGGTGCCTATGCCGATGACTCTTACCTACCAGAGAGCATTCATTGAAGAGTAATAAACTATATCCTTTTCACCCTTTCAAATGAGAGCGTACAAGATGGTCCAAAGGAGGGTGAAGTTGTTTGCCTAAAATAACAAATTCACATAAGTACAAAGAGCTGAAAATGGGTATGGTGGACTTCCATGAGGTGGTGATACTTTTTGTTGGTTGGTTGGTTGGTTTTATATCCCAGTCGAAGTTTCCCCCTCCCTCCTCTCCTTCCAATTTCTCCCCCAAGCTCCATCCAATCCTCCTCCTCTGTTTCTCTTCCCATACGGGATGAACCTCCCATGGATATCAGTCAGTCATGGCATATCATGTTGCAAGGAGACTAGACGCTTCCTCTTCTATTAAGGTTGAATGAGGCAATCTAACAGGAGGAATGGGTCCTAAAAACAGGAGACAGAGTCAGAGCCAGCCTCTGCTCTCACTGTTAGGAGTCTCATGAAGATCAAGTTACACAATTATAACATACTTGCAGAGGGCCTAGGTCAGTCCCAGGCAGGTTCCCTGGTTGTCTGTTCAGTATTTGTAACCCCTATGAGCCCAGGTTAGTTGGTTCTCTGGGGTATTTGTGGTGCCCTTGTCCCATTGGCTCCAGGACTACAAAATGCAGCAGCAAGCGGAATCCCTACAGAGAGCCTTTTAGAAGCACATTTTCATTGCATCTCCAGAGAACAGTAGTACCCCAAGGTTAGAGTGTGTTCCCAATCTGTACATAAGCAGCAGTAGAAAACAGAGTGACATCCTGCCTCAAGCAAGGGATCCAGAAAAATAGATGAGAGGCTACAGGAAATAAATGCATGAATGAGCAATGCTTTGGACAATCGTGTAGCTTGAATTTAAGGTGTGAATCTTAGAGATAAGTAAGGTTCTTGTCCACATTTAGAAGAGCAGGTACTGCCTTTGTCTATTCTAGCATCGCCATCTCTACCACAGAGAGCCTCAGGCCCTCAGTTCAACCCACTGACAGTGCAAGGTCTTTATTCCAACACCTCTTCCCTGGAAATGAGAGTACATCTTTGCTCTAGTCTAGGGAAACTTAAAAATTGATAGTTCACCCAAGAGATAGCTAGCAAATGAACCGAAAAAACACATACTCGAGTAGTTAACTTTTTAAAATTGTTTTTATTGAGCAATACATATTTCTCTGCTTCCTTGCCAGCCTCCCCAACCCCTCCTACCCTCTTACATGCCCCCCCCACACTCCCAATTTACTCAGGAGATCTTGTCTTTTTCTCCTTCCTATGTAGATCCATGTATTTCACTCTTAGGGTTCTCTTTGGTGTCTAGATTCACTGGCTTGTGGACTGTAGGCTGTTTTTTTTCTTTGCTTTATGTCTAAAAGTCACTTATGAATGAGTACATAATGTATTTGCCTTTCTGGGTGGTAGTTAGCTTTTAAAATTACATAAAGCTTATTTTTTCATTTCTTTAATTTGATTTATTTTATCTTCTCATTAGTAATATCAACTATACCTTTAACTTAAATCCAACAGATGCCAAATAAAAACCAGTTTTGACTCTCTGACAGAAAAAGATACCAAATAAAAACCAGTTTTGACTCTCTGACAGAAAATTAATACCTATAATCCATAAATACATCAGAAATTAAGCACCCCAAAACTGTCATCCAATCAACAAATGAAGAGATGAGTCAGACCATTCTCAGAGGAAGAAAAACAAATGACAGTAAAAGTATAAAAAAAATGTCATCATCTTTAGCTATCAGGGAAATGCAAATTAAAACTCCATTACGATCTATCTCAACCAAGTTAGAATGGCTATCACCAAGGAAACAAATGACAGAAAATGCTAGTGAGGATGTAGGGGAAGGAAGACAATATATATATATTGTTCCTGGTGACATAAACCAGTATAGCCACTGTGAAAATCAATATGAAGGTTCCTCAAAAACCTGAGAAGAAAGTTACCATGTGATCCAGCTACACCACTTCTAAGCATCTACTAGGAGGAATTTAGGTCCACACACCTCAGAGACACGTGTAGATCCTTGTTTATTACTATGCTAGTCATAGAACATAAGATGTAGAAGCAGCCAAGATGCCCTTCAGCAGAAGAAAAATTTTTTTTAAAAATGAGTGCACACACACATATATGTGAATTTTATTCAACCATAAAGAAAAATGGAATTAATGTCACTCTCAGGAAAATGGATGGAGTTGGAGATACTATTTAATGAAATTAGCAAGACACAGAAAGACAAACCTTATGTTTTCTCTCATTATCTTAGCTTCCTATTGCTGTGATAAAACACCATAACCAAAATCAGCTTGAAAAAGAAAGGGCTTATTAACCTGACAGTTTGTAGCCCATTATCCAGGGAAGACAGTGCAGGAGCTCTAGGTAGGGGCCTGGAGGCAGGAGCTGATGCAGAGGCCATGGAGGGGTGCTGCTCACCGGCTTGCTCTTTATGGCTTGCTCAGCCTGCTTTCTTGTACTATTCTGTGACCACCAGCCCAGAAACAGCACCATCTACAATGATCCAGGCTTTCCCACATCAATCATTGATCAAGATAGTTCCTCACAGAGTTGCCTACAGGCCAATCTCATGAAGAGATTTTTTTTTCAATTAAGATTTCCTCTTCCCAGATATGTCCAAGTTTTGTCAAGTTGACAAAAATCAACCAGCATACTCATGCAGTTTAGTATTATATATGTGTGTGCATGCATATATTTATGTGCACACACACACCTGATTTTGAGGAGACATAGTCTTACCTGTATTTGTTTTTAACCCTCAGAGAAGCCCTGCCTTCAGAACTAGTTTTTTGCTCTCTACTATTTATCAGAGCTTTGCAATTATTTGTTTATGACAATTTCCCCATAATTTTATAAGGCTCTAAAGATTTCATACTCTCTGTATAATTGATATTCCCAGGACCTCACTCACTCAATGCTTTGAAAGCAGCAATAACTAAATAAATGCTTTACTGGATTTATTGGTAGTGATATTGATGGAAAGTTCCTGAATGTATATAGCTGCTTTAGTGATACGTGCCAATCAAATTCCAACGCAAACTAATTTAAGTTCAATATATTTGCTGTAAAAAAATCTTAAAATAGTACATCATATTTTTGGAAGTTGACAGTCCAAAACTAAATTGAACACACACACAGAATATCTGAAGACTTGAAGAACCACCTGTTCTAAAATTATGCTTGAAAATTCCTTACTCACTAAAATTAAACACAAATTTCCAGATATGATATAGAGTTTTGATCATTTCTAACTCACTAAAATTAAATACAAATTTCAAGTTATAAAAATAGGAATTATTTATAATTTTCTCATGAACCACAAATGGATATTTGGTTAGATTTATCTTTATGACTTCTAGTGCCTGGGTACTAGGTAATTGTAATTTTCATATATTTAAAGTCAGAAGGTGGAAATAGATCATTGAAGGTTTTATGTCGTGTAGATTTCTTTTTGCATACCTTAATGTACTTGAAAAAACTTACGTATTTGCTTTCTAGGCCAAAGCTTTGTTTATATTGATCTGGGAATGAGAAAAGTTTCATTGATTATTCTTATTTAGATCATCCACCTATCAGTCATGGAGACTGAGCTGTGTTAGCTGAGAGGGAAAGACACAGAAAAGAGCTCAGGGCTACTACAGGGAAAAGTATCATACTATATTCCCTCTTAAAACTTACACTTTCTATTCATACTTACATTTTAACAGTTTTCTTGAGGTATAAGTTATTTACTGAACTTGGCCCTTTTAGAGTTTATAATTCTATGAGCTTTGGTGTATCCAAAAGGCTCTGCAGTCATTGGCATCATGAAATTTCAGAATGCTTTCTTCACACAAGGGAACCGCCATAATCTTCAACAGCTACATTCTGTTTTCCCCTCCCTCAGTCCAGAAAGTTCTGATCTAGACATGGAGATTCTATCTAAATGTAGTATTACAAATTGTAGTCTTTTGTGACTGTTTTGTTTTTCACCTAGCATGTTCCAAGCATGTTGTAGCATGGATTTATGGATTTATAGGTAGTTCCTTTGCTTCTTTCTAGGCTAAGTAATATTGTATTGTAAAGATGTAATATTTTGTGTGTGTGTTGGTTGATGGGCTTCTGGTGTTTTTATATTTGAGTTCTTGTGCATATGACCCCTGTGAACATTCATATCTAACATGCGATATAAATACGTTTTCAGATCTTTGGGATTTATACTTAGGAAAGAATTGCTGATTGTTCACCATCCTGAGGTACTATTAAAGTGCTTTCCAAAACTGATCGCACCATTCTAAAGTCCCACCTGCCAAGTGTCCATGTTCGTTCTTATTTTTTTCTCATGCTACCCTTCCTAGTGTGCCTGTCGCTGTGTACTGGCTGCATCTTTCATTCATGCTCAGTTTCCAAGAGCTCTTAGGGAGGTTTTCTCTACATTCTTTGTACAAGGCCCTTAGCAAATGAACGATTTGCAAATCTTCTCTCCTTTTCTGTGGGTTTTCTGTCCATGTTTGGTTATATCTCAATGTGTGTGTGTGTGTGTGTGTGTGTGTGTGTGCGCGTGCATGTGTTCTAGAAAGACATCATGAGCTTTTTAAAAACCAGGAGACCATTGTGAAATAAATCAGAAACCTACCCAACTCTCTACAAAGTGCTTACTTACTGTGTATGCAGAATAAAACATGCAGACATCCAACACTTGCTCATCCAAGGAAAAAACTAGAATAAGCCAGACATGGGGTGCCTCAAGAATTTTTAATCAGTAAAGTCAGCTGAAGCATAAAACGGGCTCTGCAGTTTTTTCTTCTAATTCACCTGTGGAATAAAAGAGTGCACCTCACCAGGATTATCACATTCCTTCTAGGTGCTAAAGGGGATGTAGCAGCCACCTCTATGCTCAGTGGGAGCTAGTTAGCATCCTAGCATAGAGGTGCATCATTCTTTCATGTTGTTATATATTAAGGAACATTATATTATTTATTATATATATNGAAACACCTGCCTAGCCCCAGGCATTGTGTTAGGCAAAGGGAACTCAGGAAAAACTAAGGCAGATTGATACTAATAATGATTTCCGTATGTGTTTGGGGAAAATATTTTAGAATGAAGCTACTCTGGAATAGTGGTTAGGGTGAGACAACCCTACAACATTTATCAATTTATTAAATGCATTCATGTTTATTTCACAGCTACTTACTGAGCACATAATGTGTGCATGGTACAAAGTACAGACGCTGTACAAAAAATAAAAACAGCCCAGCCCAAGAGCTGGCAGATACGCAAGCACACCAGCAAAGGAAGTGGTATCGTGCAACGGGTGCTAGACGGAAGCCTCACAATGCACAGAGCTTCCCTTAACCCCCAACACCTGCCACTTGCCTAGACCTGAGTCCGGAGCATGACCGGCACTTGGCAATATCTGCCGGTAGAGCAGCAACATGCCCGTGACTCATCCAGAGAATGGGCTGCTCTCTTATCCAGTCCTCAGAGCACAGCAGTGTGAGAGGGTGAGACTCTCACGAACTTCGTTAAGAGGCAGACTAGCCATGCCTAGTGGGGCTTGTAGTCCCAGGACCAAGAGACAGAGGCTGAAGGATTGCTACAAATTCAGGGTCAGCCTGGGTTACAGGGAGATGTCCAGGACAGCTGAGGTACACAGAGAAACTCTGTGAAAGGAAGGAAGGGAGAGAGGGAGACGAGCTGGGGTGGGGGTGGGGGTGGAGTGAGAAGGAAGGGAGACTGAAGGGAGATGGTGTCTACTACTAATGTTCTTGGGCTATGAGTGTGGAATCTGGCCTACATCACCTAGGCCCTCCCTCTCCCCACGACATCGGGACACAGCGGCCCCTCAACCCTTCCCCACCTAAATGTGCTTCTCTCCAAAAGCAAAGCCAAGTTTGGGATCCCAGAATGAAACTCAGGAAGGTTAACTGAAACAAAACCACGAACCACGAGTGTTTTGGTGTATTTCAGACCTCAGGAGCCTGTCCAGAGAGATGTTCCACAGCCGCTCCGTGGTACTCTGAGCCATGTCTAACCAAACAGGCTGAGGAAACTAAATCTTTTGAATGGATGATTTTAATGATACAGGAAAATGAATAAGACATAGTCCCTACAATCAAGCTAGAGACACTCTAGCTGACGGAGAGGCAAGCGCAGGCCATTTTATTTCTAAAGGTGCTAACTGGGGTAGAGAGTGAACTCTGGAGGTGGATTGTGGGAAGAGTTGTGCCGCAGTGTGGAGTCACTCGATGCCCTGGGACAACAGGTTAGAAAGGGGTGACACTGGAGCTGGGATGTAGCGCAGCAATAAAGTGCTTGGCTAGCCTAAGGAAACAGTCCCCACCAGCCTGGGGAGGGAGAGATGGAGAGAATAAAGGAGTTGATAAGAAGGAAAAAGAAGCATACAGCCTGGGAGATCAGAGGTGGCCTCCGTCTGAAGATCTAAGAAAGAAAGGGTTTTGTGGAAGACGTGTATTTGAACTGGAATTTAGAGAGCAATCCAGCATGGCAAACAGGGAAGCACGCCACCTAGAGGGTCCATGAGTAAATGTCAGCAAGCAGAGTTGACGAGGGCACCGCCATGGGCTGGGGATATGGGGGTGGAGGACAGAATAACACTCAGGGTACTCATCCCAAGACAGGAGTTCATCCTGAAAGCCACCTGTACCCGTTTGCTAAATGTCGTGGAGACAGTGCATTTCCTCCCACTAAAGAATGGAAGTCTATCTTCCTTCGAAAAGCAAAATAACTAACCCAATGTACATGCTGCCTGTCGCTGGCCAAGAGGACTTGATTGCTTACCTTTGCCACTGCTACGTCCAACTAGCTCACAAAAGCAACCTGATGGAGAAAGGGTGGATTCTGGCTTACCATTAAAGGGGAGCTCATCACGGTGATGAAAGCATAGAAAGGGGAGCACGGGGCAGCTGCTCATCACGTCTGCAGTTGGGAAACAGCAGAAGCTGAATGCTGGTGATTAGCCTGCCTTCCCTTCAGGTCTCCAGCCCATAGAACACTGCCACCCACAGTAAAAGTGGGTCTTTCCACCTCAGTTTACTTTATTCAGGGGTTCTCTCAAAGTCACCCCCCCCATTCCGGGTTCATCTCTTCAATGATTCTGAAGCCTGTTGAGTTGACTATTCGGCACTATTAGGCAGTTGATAATCACTAATAACCATCACAAAGACTCTCCGGACAGGGATGCCTAGAAAGGGTTTACCCTTAATATGCCCCTGTATAGCCACTTTGCCCCTACTGTGCATAGAGGGGGGTATTTACCCCAGTACCTTCATTCCGTGAGTCATGTAGTAAGTAAGACAAGATCCCCACTGATTCAGGATAAGGCACTGGGGACAAATGACTTGGGAACTCATATGCTGTTCTTTATTCGAGGCAGGTCCAGAAATGTTCATCCTCTCTTCTATGCACCCATGCTTCTCACAGGGACTGATGTCAGGGGAAAGGCAGGAGACACTCTTGTTCAATCCTTCCTGATGGGAAAACACTAAGATTCTGAAATTCATCTTCCCCTTGCTATACCAACCGCATGAAAAAACAGAGAAAGTTCAGACATGAGAAAAATACCTTCAGTACAGTTTGCCTCTTAGCTCATTTGACTGATGTCTGGCAGGATATCTTTCTTCTCTGACTCTCTTGATGGATGTGGGCATCACGGTAACTTCGGTTTTCCTTGGCGGGTTATAGATGCCCCTTCTCTACCATCAGCAATCCTCTTCCTGACTCTATGAAAGATCCAGAAAAATGAGAGTTTTTAGATAGTTTTATGGCCAGCATCATTTCTCAGATGAAATAACTTCAAGAATAAATTGCTTATTCTATGTGTAGATAAATCTGTAAATCATACTTTAGAATATCCTCAGTCACAAACAGGAGGGATCCCTAGAATCATATAAACCTGAGGCAGGTTGCTGTCACAATAGCAAGGTATGTACGGAAAGCAAATATTCCCTCCTGAGACGAACTTCAAGGACTTGATACACATCTTGCCTCAACTTTGACAAAACACAAACTAGCTTATTGTAAACTGACCAAGAAGCAGAAAGGAAGCCTGGCAGTGGTGGCACATGCCTTTAATCCCAGCACTTGTAAGGCAGAGGCAGGCGGATCTCTGCGAGTTCAAGGCCAGCCTGGTCTACAGAGTGAATTCCAGGACAACCAAAGCTACACAGAGAAACTTTGTCTCAAAAAGCAAACAACAGCAAGGAAAAGCAGACAGGAGGCTTACAAACCATGTAACTAACAATAAACCAAGACCTACCAACACAAATACAAAAACATTTTAAATCCAGATGCCTACAATTCAACTCTAACATCTTGGGTTTTATATCTTCACAGAATTCTCCCAAACTCTTTTGTCCTAAAAACAGAAGCTTTGACATCGATGCCATCTACAGCGTGATTGACGATGCCAAGCAGTACGTGTACATCGCCGTCACAGACTACCTGCCAATCTCCAGCACGAGCACCAAAAGGTCAGGGGCTTTGCAACCTGTACTGTGGGGTGCTCAGGCCTCTGGGCTCCGAGATGCTGTGCTGCCATCTGCAAACTGTCCCTCGTGCATTGCTTCCCCAAGGAGGTCAAATTTAAAGGCTTAGGGGGGGTCTCACTCTGCAGGAGTACCTCGCTAGTTTATCCTACAGACATGAGAGCAATCTCAGAAAGAAGGCTGGATAAACTTCACTTTGAAAATTACCTAAATAGAAAAGCATAGCCCTCTGTGCCCTCAAGGAGGAAGAGGAGAAAGAAATCTAAAAGACATGCTCTCAGATACTGTTCCCTTCCATAAGAGAAGAAGCCTGTTTTTACAGTGGTTAACTTCTCAATTCCTCACTGTTTGGTCACATAATAACTTGGAAATGATTCAGGGGCAGGACAAATGATAAAGCTTTCGGGAAAATAATCACGCACGATGTGGAACCATACCCAAGCGTTCCCTCTTTTGCTTGCTTGCAGCAAGGGCACATCTTCGGGTGCTTGTCAGCGTTTTCAGTAATTAGTTTGACCAGTAAACACTTTCCAAAATGCCCATTCCTGACTGTGGATGAGGTCCTCCATCATTCAGAAAATTGTAATTTCAAAATAGCCATTTGGGGAGCTTAAATGATTAAGCGTGCCATATATTACTTGAATATTTTTCGTCTTGGATCTCTCATATGCATAATATGTAGCATCTTTATGCAAATGTCTGTAAGACTGCAAAAAGCCTGCCAGAAATGGGTCGCTTCATGACCATGGGAAAGCATTTTGAGCTATTAAGACATCATGCATCTTTTGAATGTTCGTGGATTTTCCCACTCTCTTTTCCATCCTTCCTATGCCTCCTCTTTATGCTCTTCTCATTTCTTGTTTATCTGACTTTAGAGTAAATTTTAGATGTCCGCTTTCCTCTGCAAACATAACACATTGTGTTGTCTGTTACCAAGGAGAATAGAGGACCAAGTTCACAGGATTCTAGGATGATGGCTCAAGACTAGCAAAACTTTGTTCCATGGCCTCCCATAAGCAAAACTGAAGTCTTTCATTGTCAGGGTGGGGGTTCGTGGTATGTCGTGGTGCATAACTGTATTGCCAGATTTTGGGAGGCTGAGACAGAGGGTAACAAGTTCAATATCATCCAAGGTTACATTGTTTAAATCCGACCTAGGCTACAAGGTCTCAAAGAAACAAAAATCTTACAAGTAGGGGAAAATGTAAAGATGTTTAAAGAGCTAGAGGCCAACCTGAACGCTCATATCTTAGTTATTTATCATTCTGGCTGTTGTTCAAATACTTCTTGTATTGTGAGTAAAGATGCCATGATGAAACACATTGCTTCAAGTACTAACCTTTAAAAAAATCATTAAAAAAGGGAAACATTTATTTATCTCAAATACAGAAGGAGTCAACAGACCAAAGAAATTTTTCACCAAGCTAAGCTCAGCAAATAAATTAGCTTTCTGGGGCTGCCTACAGAGACATGGACAGAAACAAAATAAAAATTTAAACCTATAATTTCAACATTTTTATTTTTAAGATTTTTTTATTATATATACAGTGTTCTACCTGCCTGCCAGAAGAGGGCACAAGATCTCATTATAGATGGTAGTGAGCTACCCTGTGGGTGCTGGGAATTGAACTTAAGACCTCTGTAGGAACAGCCAGTGCTCTTAACCTCTGAGCCATCTCTCCAGCACCTACCTTCACCTCTTTAAACAAAAGGGCATGGAAGAGAAATATGTAGCTCAAACATTCAGACTATAATTACATTCTTCTCAGTCATACAGATAAGTTTTATTTAGAAATCAAACTGATGCTAAAAAGCAGGGAAGTTCAGAAGTGAATTTGGTGTGTTTTCAGAATTAATTAATATCTTAGACTTAAAATGTAGTCTCCTCACTGCCAAGTGCCTAAATGAAAGGAGAGCTGAGAACTCACAAGAGAGAGATGATCTAAACATACATCATCCGTTGAAGATAGTGCTGGGATTCCTGCCTTTCCAGCTAGCAGAGCATGTGATGGTGATGCAATAAAACCTACAATTAAAAACATCGCAATCCCAGATGGGAGACAGAGCACTTGCCTAATGTTTGCAAGGCTCTGGGTTCATTCCCCAGCACCACAAACAAGCAGTGGCCACCAAAACTAATGAATAAGAGCAAGGCATGGTAGCAGATAGGCATGAAAAAGCCATGGTGGAACCTTGGATGCCAACCTAAAAAAAATATTTTTAATTGCATTTTTAAAAATGGAAAGCCCAATTTCACTTGTCTTTGCCAGAGTCAACAAGGGCTCTTTCTTTCCCTGATTCACCGATTAGGGCTCAGCTTGGAGCTGCCCCTGGCTTGTCTCTTCAGTCATGGGAGAGGCATCTTTCAGAAGGGCATAGGTACATGTGTGAAGGACGAGTGAGCATGTCAAGGTTCAGTAATCCTCTTCTCCTGCAGTTTAACCACAGCCTAAAAATATCAAATGGAAAGTTCAGGAAAAGAAGCAATTTATGGAGGGGAATGAATATGACCAAAATATATTGTATTAAATTCTCAAAGAAGTAATAAAACACTATTAAAAATCAATTGATGAGTTTTAAATAGGTCTTATTAGAATATATTATATTGCTAAAATTGTCCTGCTTTATTAGTTATTATTGCCAATACCTCATTTGCAGAGTCTTCACATTAAAGAGCAAGCAGGGGGCTAATAGTATCTAGTAGTATCTGGAGTTTTCCAGGACTTCTCTGGGGGGGGGGTCTCTGGAAGATCCCCATGAATAATGGGAAACTACTATACTAAAGCCTTCATTCATATATAAATTTAACAACTATCTGTTGAGATGTGTGCATTTATGATTACAATGAACTCATATGGTCACTGGAATGCTAAATGAAGCAGGGAGAGGGGCACAGGAAAGATGAGTAGAATACAATATAAACAGCACTGAAGGTGTTTACAGAAAGTAGCCATGAAAGGTACCCACAATGCTGTGCCAGAATTAGAGGAAGCTTATTGAGCAATTGTTATGTAATTACATCATAAAGCATTCATGAAGTAGACAAGAAATGGTGGGGAATGGGAAAGGGGATTTTTCCAGGTGAAGAGGACAGTGTGAGTAAACTTCAGAGTGGAGGAAAACGCCTGCCAGGTTCCATGCTGGATTGCACAGCCCAAGATACGGGAGTAAGAAACCATTCTGGAGGAAGCAGTGATGAGGAGCCAGGGGGTAGGGAGGCTGCTCATAGAGTCTCATGATTTGGGGAAGGCACTGGTGTCTTAATGAAAGGAGTAGCAGGGCCACACCTGCTTGTAAACAGCCATGTTGGTGATCATAGAGGTGAGGTTGACAGAGAAAAGAATTGAGGCAAGGGACCAAGTTAGAGTAGAAGGCTGGGCTGAGTGTTCCTGGTAGTCACTAGAAATTGACAGAGAGAATTCTAATGTCACCCAGGGTTTAGGTCCTGCAAAGATCAAGAGTAAGGTGGAGGGACAAGTGGCCTACAGGTGATCATAACTGGAATTGGGTTGTCCCAGTAAAAGAGACAAGGAGGAGCTGAAGGAGCTGGGACTTCGAGGCATCATAGATCTGTAGCCCATCAGGACTAAAGGACAGGCTTCATGTGGTTAAAGGGAGTTTTGAGGCCAGGAGGGTTATAGAGGGTGAGAGGATCAGAGAGCAGACCCTGGAGATGCCGTGGTTATAGCACTGACTGGCTGTAGTTCTCAGTAACTTGAAACAGTGACTGAGCCTGGAATCTCAACAGTATTTGAATGAAAAAGCACAATCCCTACAAAGAGATGAGATAAGAAGGCACAGTTTGAGGCTTAGTTAAGACAAGTTACTGATTTGTCTTAACATAAGGGACAAGTGATGCTTCTGAAATGACATGATGGGAAATGGGTAGAGCCGATGGCCACATGCACACCTTAAGCTGATTTAGGAGGGTCTTCTTTCTATGTGTTGCTTTCATTGGTCAAATAAAGAAGCTGCCTAGGCCTTTTGATAGGGCAGCCCTTACATGGGCAGAGTAGACAGAACAG
>LOEQ01005968.1:79966-96283 GCA_001685075.1 Bramus lutescens | reverse complement strand
AGAGAAGGGGGAAGCGGAGAAGTGGGGAGAGAGGCAGAAGTGAAGCTGCCTCTTGGAGAGGAAGACTGAAAAGAGAGCGAGCTCAGGCCAGAAGCTGCAGATCAGCCTGCCTCAGCAGATGGGGGATGGAGTGGGCGTGGATTGTCTCTTAAAGAGACAGAACAACCATTACAACTATATTATAATCAAAGAAAAATTAATTTGAGCTCCTAGAACCACTTTTACAAATGAATAAGGAATTATGGGGCTTGCTAATATCCCCCAGTCCAATTTCGTGATTTTTGTAATTATCAAATGCATTTTCAATTATAATTATTTGCTAAGCAGATACACTGTCCATGGAAAGTTGTTAAGAAGAAAAAAATTGAGAATATCAGAATTGGCAAAATAAACTCACCTCTTAACTCTGTTTTTATTTGTGCTCTTTGTATCAACTATCACAAAATTTTATGAGAATTAATATAATTCTTGATAATATTTTATTTAAAAATTAATTACGATTTTAGTTTGAGTGATGAAGATCATGGGGAATATTTTACATGTGTAAAATTTAACATATGTAGCACATGTACACATGTAATTTAAAACACTATCATATGTAATTCTATTCTTAACACCTTGTGAAAATTTCATTTAATGTGTTTATTCATTTTATAAATAGTTAAATTTATTCTAATAATAGTTTTTTCTTTTTGTCCTGCAACTATAATGCTGTTTCTTAGAGAGCCTTAGAACTGAGGTTTTACTGAGATTTTATTCTTAGACTGAGGACATACTCAGTTGTAAAGTGCTTATGCACAAATGTGAAGACTTACTAACACCCACATAAGAAACTGGATACAGTAGTGGGTACATGTCGTTCCAGCATTGCAGAAGCAGGAAAAGGAGTTTTTTCTGAGATTTGCTGACCAGCAAGTCTAGCCAAATTGGTAAGCTAGGTTTAGTAGGAAATCTTGTCTCAAAAAATAATTGAAAGGATAACAGAGAAACATATCCTGATATCAACTTTTATGTGCACACACACACAATTGTGCATATAGACCTGCACTCACATGTACACAGACACATGACCATGTAAACACACACACACACACACACACACACACACACTTTTGTATGTCATCACAGAAAAGACTTGGTACCATTATAGAAGCTAGCATTTGGGTTGTTAAGCACAAAACATATTAGAAATACTAGAGAAAATAACATTTTGAATGGAAATTGGTATAAAATCTATGTTAAAATTTCATGAGACCATAAAATAATTGAGAATTTTCAGAACATAATTTTAAGAACAGAAAGAAATTAGGTAACTAAACTACCATTGAAGGGACCTATATAGTAACTTATGTTATTAAACTTATCAACCAAATTTAACAGTTAGTACTGCTACTAACCTCATAAATATGTGTTCAAAATCTGACGAAGTGTTGAGAATCAATCCTTTTGAACATCTTATAATCTGCATTGTTGGAGAGAAAGCAACCAACAGAGCAGATGAGAAGTCAAAGTTGCTGAGCAATGACTATATCACGAGTGTGTTCTTTATATGTCTTAGGTATGATAAAACATGTCTGTCATTGAATAGAAGTCAATAAAAGGCAAACAACCCTATTGGGAGCATGGGGACCTTGTGGGGAGGGTTGAAGGGGGAAGGGGAGAGGCAGGGAGGGGAGCAGAGAAAAATGCAGAGTTCAATAAAAATCAATAAAAAAGAAAAAGGGAATATAACTAATGTTAAGATGATAATCGCTCAAATTCAGAGAAAATAAATTTGGTAATGTCAATGTGAAAATTTTTACTGATGATACGAATCAGTAGCCAATGCCTCTGTGTGCAGAGAAGTACCAAATTATACTATTAAAATATTTCCTTAGAGTCGAAGTTATTATAGCTCCTTTTCCTCACCTACTCATCAGAATGCATGCAGCAACACATGTAGTTACCGCAACGATTCCAGTCGCTTTTCAATTTGGGAGCACATTGTGATTTCTGTTAGATAGGAACATGGATAGTTGGGAAGACTTTGGATTAATGTCTAATTTACTTTATTTGCTTTTCTTCTTATAACTGGACAACTCCTTGTAGTTTTATAATTTTTGAATCATCACCTATGAGTCTAAGGTCTTTAGAATGAGCTTCCCAAGGCCTTGTTAGTAGTTAGCAAATTTAGAGAATCTACGACGCGTTGGCCAAATCTCCTTAAGCAAACCAATGGAATGTGGGAATGGAGTGGTCTAATGTGGCGAAGCAGTGAAAGGAAGTGATTCCTCACAGTTCCCTGTGTTTGTCTATTCTTAACCACCATCCCCGGGAAGTGTAAATGAAAGTCGGGATGATTTATTCCCGAAACTAAATAAATAGAGCGCACGGTTGCCTTTTCAGTTCACTGTGTACCTTTCCTTCTGGTGTCCTTCCTCTCTCTGCAAAAGCTATTTCAACAAGACCATGTAAATGTCTCTAATTGTGGGAGAAAATGTTAATATAACATTTGCACAGTTCAACAGCTTCAAAGCTGTTTCATTGACTATGCTTAAAAGCAAATTAAACACCGAGACCTCAAGTCCACATAAATGCCTGTTTAGTGGGACATTTGGTGACAGAGCCTTCAAAACAGAAACAAAGAGGATGGGAATCAAACAGCCCAGTATTCTAGCCTCATTCAAGTCATTTAGGAGTCCCATGCTTAAGCCAAGGATTATTAGTGAGACTATCTACGCTGGTCTGCTGCTCAGGAAGAAACAACTCTCTATTAAAGAAAAAAGGGGGAGGGGGAGAAAAGAAAATAGTTTAAAGCTCAGTAATTCAGGCTTGCATAAAGCTTTAATGGGTTCTGTCTTCTTATGATTGGCTATGTGTTCTTTTCTCTGCCCAAGGGAGGCACTATATGTCTTAGAGGAGAATAATAGTAACTCCATCTTGTGTGTTATATGATATCTGCCAGTAATCCTGAGGATTTGGGCTTTGTCTGCCGTAAACAAAAGGCCACCCATCCATAATGTGTCTGAGCGATTCCAGACTCTTCACCTTAGCAGGTGACACCACAGATGGACGTGGGCAGCTAAACACATTTGTACCTGCAGGCAATTTTGCTCCGAAGATAACTTAGAAAATGTAAAAACAAAAACAACAAAAAAGCATATTTCTCTTCTTGCAAGAACAAAGTGTGACCGGCACCCTGTAGTTGGATCCATTTCCTAGGCTTCTTTCCGGATTCAGGATGAAACATCAAACAGTTCATGATGTTTTTGTGAGCTGATGGAGAAGATATCATGATGTGGATTAATTTATTAGAGATGATGTTCATTTCAAGCCCTAATATGAAACATGGATGACAATTGAAATAGAGGGGGGAAATATTTATGATTTACATTTTAATGTTTCACAAAAGATGAGCAAAAATATGTACAAAAGTCTATTTTATCATATTTCACCCGGGGGCATTGCAGACTGAGTTAGGTTCTGGGTGGTTAATCTGCCTAAATTGATGGATTTATTCACTCAGGTGAATGTACACCTATTACCTGTACGGGACTTTCCTCCACTCTGAGAACCTGAGTAAGCCTGGCTGTTAGTGGACTACGTGAACTCACTGTCGAGGTTTTAATCTTAAAGAGCATCTGCTATATTTCTTTGCCATGTCTGATATAGCGAGTCTGAAGAAGTTGAAGCTGCTAAGTACATTCTGGAGGGAAGAGCATGCCTTTATGTTATGACTCACTTAGCAGTACCAACAACAAGAGAAAATTCCCAAGTTGTCTGCATGAAGGAAATCATTGTACAAGCTAGATCTTGCAAGGAAAGAAAGTATTTTGAGCTGAATGCCAAAGTGAAGAATGAATCCACACTGGCCTTCAAGACCATCCCAAATAGGTACAAGTGCATGCTAACTGTAAATTCCCGAGACAATTTCTGCTTTGCCGAATGCCATTTGGAAGTGAAAGGGTAGATTTTAATTTTGATTTATTGAATTTCAGCAAAAGATTTGAAAGTCTTTGGTAGTTGGACCAGTTTCTGTTGTTATAAGTTTATGACACCCTGGAAATTACAGTCAATAAAAAAACCAAGCAAGGCTAATGAAAGGGATCACTGACTGACAGGTATACCATGTGAGCAGTTTTAGTATGGATTTCAAATATCCATTTCACAATATGTGACCATGCAGAGCTGATACCTCTGAATAATGTTTTCTTAATCATTAAAATTATATTTATAATTTATTCTTGGTATACACATCATAAACTAACAAAAGGATTGGCTTATTAATTATTCACTACATCAAGTGTTGCTCTCACCATGCTCTTTCTAACATATGCAAATTTTATAAAAACAAGTTTTAAAACATTGTGAAATTAGTCCTGGAACTCTCTTCTTAGGAGATAAATTAAGATTTAGTATATTTTTGAGTCTTTGTTTTAGGAGACTTTAACTTGTTAAAAGTGATAGAATGAGGATTTATTTTGTGTTTATTCACCCTTTTAACTATTGAAAATATTATATCCTCAATTATTCTTACATTACTTAATTGAGTTAAATTGTCTTCAGTTTTACTCTGTACAGGATAAAATAAGTGTCATAGCATATTTATTACTTAGACCAATTTTTAAATTTAAATATATTTTAATCATATTCTTCCCCTTCTCCACATCCTTCCAGATCCTCTCATCCCTCATATCCACCCAACTTTAAGTTCTTTCTCAAAAAAATAAATAAAAACCTAATAAAATAACAAAATCACCCAAGATAAAGAAAAGAAAAGAAAACAACATCCAAGAACAAAGCGAAACAAACCCCCCACCAAACTATAACAAAATAAAAGCATACACACAAAAAACTGTGGAATCCATTCTACATTTGCCAAGTATTCCTGAACATGAGGTGTACTCTGGAATGGTTGGTATAGCCAGTGTCACTCTGCTGGAGAAAACTGACTTTCCTTCTCTCAGCAGGTATAAATGACAGCACAGTTGTCTTTTAAACCAGTGGCTAGGTTACCTTTCATTCATTAATGTATTAAAAAAATATATAACAAAAGGAGTTGGGCAAGACAATCAAACAGAAGGAAAAGAACCCAGGAGAAATTACAGGAATCAGAGACCCCATTCATCTACATACTCAGGAGCAAAAACACTAAATTGGAAGCCACAGTATAAACACAGAGGACCTTGTGTGGACCCATATCAGCCCTGTGCACGCTGCTTTGGTCTCTGAGTTCATATGAGCTTTGCTCGTGTTAATTTAAAGGACCTTGTTCTCTTGATATCCTCCATCCCCTCTGGCTCTACCACTCTTTCTACCTCTTCTTCTGTGGTCTCCCTTGAAATCTGAAAGGAGTGATTTAATGGTGACATCCTATTTAAGACTGAGTGTTCCAAGGTCTCTCACTCTTTGCCTAATGCCTGACTGTAGGCTTCTTTATTCATTCCCATCTTTTACATAAGGAAGCCCTCTGACGTTGGTTGAACAAGGCACTGGTCTGTGAGTATAGCACAGTATCATCAGGAGTCACTTTATTACTACTTTTTTTTCTTTTCTAAATTAGTATCATTTGATTTTACCCTAGGTCCCTGGAATGTCTAGATTTAGATTCTTGGTAATTTAAGCAGTGCCTAGTATGGGTTCAATATTGTGGAGTGGGACTTAACTCATATCCAGAATTGATTGGTTACTTCATTGGTTACTTTGTCCCACCATTGCACTAGCTTACCTTGCAGGTTGTGCATCACTGTAGATAAAGGATTTGTGGCTGGCTTGGAGCTTACACTGACCTTTTGATAGTGTGGAGTACCTTCAAGTATCTGACACATTGGGATATAGGGGTGAGAGCTCTATGTAGGCACCATCTTGACATCTGCCTTTTGCGTAGGAGTTGTCTTCAGCAATGGGGCCTTACTGTCAGTGTGTAAAGAGTGACTTATAGACTTAGCAAGAACCTGTGCTTTTCGTCATGAGGCCCCATTAGCCAACAGCTCAATTGCATGTAACCTAATCCTGGGACTGGAAGCTTCATTTGGGAACAATAATTGTCTAGTTTGGACTCTACCTCCCCCATTATTAAGTGATTTCATTTAGATTGTCTTCAATTATGTATATAATTTAGGAAATTTCTAATGTGTTAAGTTTCCATACTACCCTTAAAAAGTCATTAATTTTAGATTTATCTCTCCTTATTTCCTACTATAAACCCTCTCCCTTCCCCCTCCTCGATCCTGCTTACTTGAACTTGCTATTCCTGCATCCATCCATAACTACCTATTCTATCTCCCTTTCCTAATGAGCTCTGTTTCTCCCTCTAGTCCTTTAATCTATACTATTCCTATCCTCTCCAGTTCTGTGAATTGTAGCTTGGTTATTATTTACTTCATGGCTAACGTCTTAGTCAGTGTTCTATTGCTGTGAAGAGACACCAGGACCATGGCAACTCTTATAAAAGAAAACATTTAACTGGGATTTGCCAACAGTTTCAGAGTTTTCCTCTGTTAATGCTCAAGCCAGGGAACATGGTGGCACACAGAGAGTCATGCTAGCTGAGAAGTGCACATTTGGATCCGAAGGCAGCAAGAAGACAGACAGGCAGATATACAGACACACAGACACAAACACGCAGACACAGAGGGGGAGGGACATAAGGGGAGAGGAGAGAGATAACAAGATAACTATGGATTCCACCCAGGGAGTGGTTTCCCTACAGAATGTTTTGGTCTAGGGTGTGACCATTACTTGTCTTGTTCTGGCAACAGAATGTTTAACTAAGAATGTAGGTCTGTTCATTTCCTTGTATCATGTTAATGCATTTTTTATCTTACTCTTATCTTATAGGGTTGGAGTAATTAAGCAAATGGAAGTTAAATGTGGTTGGATTTCAGTATTCATTGGACTCTCTCCTGGTACTATCCTATGCTTCTGCTTGTTGTTTTCACCTGCATGTTCATTCTCTTTATGCGTTTTTCTAATCCCCATGAGCCTACCCTGGTAAGTGGTATCCTTGTCAAAGCTGGTCTCTGACACTCTAAGTTGCCTTTGTCACAGTGTTCTATCACAGTAATAGAGATGCAGCTAATACACATTAGAAGCTAACTAATACTGTAAAAGACACAGAAAACATATGTAATTGAAAAAGAGCAAATTCATATCTTTCATTTAACCTACACTTCTGTACATATAAGTTAATTTAGTAAAATGTTAGGAAATGCAGATGACATCTTTTTGTCATGCAGTAATTCCAAACAAGTGAATAAATAACAAGAAACTATTCTATAGTTATATTATTAGTACCTGCTTGAGAAAACCAACAAACTCGTGGTTACAAGGAACAATAAGTCTCCTGCAACTCAGAAATTATTCTGTGACCTTATTGCTCATCTCTCTGTATACTGTTCTTGGTGAGTTACATATATTTTTTCTTCCCCATGTTTTGTATTTTGATTCTGTTCTTTTGGATTCAGTAAAAATAGATACGTGAAGCTATTTCTATTCTTCTTGCCCCCAATATTACAGGTTCTGCTTGTGAAGACGTCCTCATAACCCAATATGGTAGTTTGAATGATAATGGCTCATATATTTGAGGGTTTGGTTCCCACTTGATGAACTGTTTAGGAAGGATTAAGGAGGTGTGGCCTTGTTGAAGAATGTAAGTCACTTGGGGTGAGCTGTGAGGTCAAAAGCCTACACCATTCCCGGTAATCTCTCTTTCTCTCTGCCTCCTGCTTGAGTATAAGATGTAAGCTCTTAGCTACTGCTTTATCACCATGTTCGCCTACCTGTCAATTCTGTTCCTACCATGATAATGGCCTAACCCTTCAAAACTATAAGCAAGCCTCCAATTAAATGTGTCCTTTTATAAAGTGCCTTGTTCAAATGTCCCATCATAGCAATAGAACAACAGCTAAGACACCCACACTTCAAATTGTATTCAGAATCCAACCACTTTCTGCATCTTCTATTGTTAACCTGAGTCAAACATAATTTTTTGTTGTTGTTGTCATATTTTCCTTCTGTTTTCATGTTGTCAGTGGATGGTATTTTGTTAATATAGAGCTCCTTTATTCTTTGTATTTCTTAAAAGTGACTGATAGAAAAAAGAACATAATTGAGTTAAGAATTTCTAAGATTAGAATCTGAAAAGAAACATGAGGTTTTTATATTTATTCATTTTTAAACTGAATAAATTAAAAAAATTTCTTTGTCTTCTTACCAATATTTTCTGCTTACAGCCTGTTTATTATTGATGTTTCAGAATAACAACATTCTCAAAATAGTTGAGTTTCACAGAAATTAATGTTCTCTCTCTGTGTGTGTGTGTGTGTGTGTGTGTGGTGCGTTTTAAACTATGTATGCCGTTTTGTATGAATGTGAGTATGCTTACCTTTGGAGTCCAGAAGTCAGCTTCCAAAGTCATTTTGAGGCAATATTTGCTTTTAATTCTGAGGCAGGGTCTCTCACTGAGTCCTGGGACTCTCCAGTTAGACTAGGTTGGCTGATCAGCAAGCTCTGGAGAGCTTTCTGTTTCTTTATCACCACATAGCTGTAATTACATCTGGCTTTTTATGTGGGTGCTGGGATTGAACTCAGGATTCCTTGGTTACAAGGCAGGTGCTTTACCCACTAATATCTCCCCAACAACAACAACAACAACAACAAAGTCTATGCTATTGGCCACACAGAACAAATCCATCAGCATATAAAACATGGAATTTTTTTCTAACTCCTACTCCTTGATGTTCATAACCATGTTCATCTTCCTTCATACTCCATTTCCCACTCCATAATGATTTATATTATGAAATTTCTCTTGGTTCTTTGTTTGTGAAATTCACTTTTTCGTTTATTTTAAACTTTTTAAATTAAATTTTCTTTTATGTAAGTGTTGTGAAGTTACAAGTGGATAACAGGGGACAGTTGTAGAATTTTTTTTCCGCAAATGCTGCCACCTGGTCAGCTCTTTTGGGTTACAAAGAAAAGCAATTACTGGATTCTGAGAAAAATATTTTTTTCATTTTCTTTATTATTATTAAAAAATTTCCACCTCTTCCCCTCCTCCNGGAATGAGGGAGAGATAGAGAGAAAGAAAGACAGACAGACAGGCTGGGCCTGGCTTGGGCTTCTGAGATCTCAAAACCCATTCCCAATGACATACTTTTCCAACGAAGCCACACCTACTAATTCTTTCAAATAGTGCCACTTCCTGTTGACCAGGGATTCAAATCTATGAAATTATTCTTATTCGAGCTATGTACTCTCTTATTCAAATATGTAACCTTGTTTTTTTTTCAATTGTTTACTGCTATACACACATCTCCATACATGTAGGAGTACAATTTGTTGAATCACTTTAGTGTTACTTGTAGGTATATGATTTTAGGAATGACCACTTCGTATTCAATAATAAATTAGGGAGCTTAATCCTGGCAAGACTATATTTTCCTTTCCTGCCATTCCTTAGATGCCTAAGTTCTTTGTCTAGGAATGGGACTCCACCATATCCCCCCGCTTTCATGTTAGCTCTCTATTGGCGTTGTCCTGGTCCCAGTCTTATTTAGGCTCCCATACTGTTGAGTTATCATGGATGTAGCTTCCCTGTCATGTCTAAAAGACACAATTTCACAGCATATTTCCTGGTTTTCTGGCTCTAACAATCTTTTTGACCCCTTTTCCTGAGCTGTAAGTGCAAGAGTTATATTGCCAATATATCAGTTCAGGTTGAGTAACCATGGTCGGTTGTCCTCTTCATTTTAACTAGTTCTATTTTTTTTTTGAAAAGTCCCTATCTGCTGCAAAGAGAAGCATCTTTGATGAGGGACAAGAACTACAATTACCTATGTTATAGGAATAAATACTTAAAAAGCCATTAGAAATTGTGCTGGTTTAGGAAATTAGGAATCATAGGTTCTCCTCTATGGAGATCATCTACTCTAAAACCCACATTTCAGGTGTGAAGCTAGAGGTCGTGAGGATTAAGGAGACGAATTTTCAAAAACCATGTAGTTGACTTTTCTAAAACTTCAATCTGTTAACTCTTGCCATGCTCTTAGAGTTATCCAAATCAATACTAATTCCTTGTCTACAAACTATTTTCATATATTTGAAACAACTGTCTTATTTTCCTGTATTCTTTTCTTCTCTAAAGCTATTGAATTTTCTTTAATTACTTCCAGTTGAAAAATCATTTGGGCCTTTCCACTATAGCTCATCAATGTTCTACCTCAAGCCTACACTCCATACGTGGTCTGGCCAGCACAAGTAACAAAGGAAATGGCTTCATCTTGCTCTTTAGTTTTCTGGCTCTGTTAACTTCATTTAAGATTAAATTTGGGTTGTTTTGACAACCACATCACACTATTGACCTACGATGAACTCTTAAACTTGAAATTATGAAACCTTTCAAGTTTTGTGAGATGAGCCACCACTGAAAACAGAGACATGGAAATTCAAGGGTGTCCACTGTTTTATTTAATTAACTGCTGGGACAACTGAGTGTGTCTGAGGGACTTACCAACAAGAGAGCAAGTTAACATTCCTGAATTCTGTTTCCACTGTTTTTGCTCCAGGATATTTGCCTGCTGCAAATTTCATACCATATATATTAGCCCTTTCCAGAGTATGCATTCTGAAAATGTCAGGTTCTCTTCTGTGTGAGCATCTCTGCTGATGAAGATACAAACACTGTCTAAGACGAATGGAAATAAAAGTTGACTTCATCGAGACCATCTCCAGTTGATTTAATGAGCACTGTGCCATGTGAGTTCTCCCCAGAGAGGAAGCCAACTTGAAGTACTGCTGCTTAATCTTGAACACCTTTCTGCATCACTTTTACAAATGGGGTGAGTTGGACCCAGTCAACACTTTATAGAGATGCAGCTATAGCACACTGTGAGCCACCTTTTTAATAGCATTTGTAGGAAACAATAGGTGATGATTTGACTCACCATTTTGGTGGACCAATTCTGGCATTTAGGGATCATTTCCTTCCAAAAGGTTGTAAAGGACTTCATTTTAGTATTAATCATTTCCCCTTTGAGGGATATTTGAAAAAAAAATTTTCAACCTGGTGGCATGTTTCTAAACATATTCACTATATGTTTTCAATGATTGTTGTTTGTTATAGCATGAGGAAATTTGAGTAACATGGTTCAAAAATAAGTAGAAGACAAAGTTTCAATTCACAAGGAAATAAACAATAATGTAATACTTTTGAAACTTTAGTTGTAATTTAGCACTTGGTACTATAGTATATATAATAGTATATCAAATTTATCAATCGGGCGAAAACTTGATATACTACTGTATATACTGTAGATGACAAACTATTCAATAAAGAAAGAAAAATAAAGAAAATGAATAAGGTAACAGAGTCCTGCAAAAAAAAGGCCTATTGATAGAATTTAACATCATGGAGAAGACATGTTTTCCAAATAGATTGTGATTTTAGCTAGGTCTTGAGATAAAATAACTTGAATATTGTTCTACTAAGATTATAGTTTTTACTTTTATAGTGCAATTTATATCTTCCATTTGGAGTAGGGTAACAATCCCAAATTTCTTTTTGTGAGAATTTCTTTGAAATATCAAGATATTTTTAGTTCAGCAAAATATTGTTTCTTTTAAAGATTACCCATAGTTTTACAATATAATTTTTTTTTAATTTCTTGAGACGAAGTTTCTCTGTGTAACTTTGGAGCCTGTTGTGGAACTTGCTGGCAATGAACTCACAGCTCATAAAGATCCACCTGTCTCTGACTCCCAAGTGCTAGGTTTAAAGGCATATGACATCACCACCTGATGCTAATAATATAAATTTTATTAGTTAATCTTTTGTGGTACTGGAGATAGAACAAACAACCTCAAGCACAGTTTTTGAAAAATATACAGCTACTCATTGTCAATTTGCATTGAATAACAAAAAATGCATTTTAAAAGAAAAATTAAACCATAGAGAACTAAAAGTACCTGCCAAAAAAATGGGGATAGTTATCATCTTTTTTCTTTATTGGGGTAATATACTCATATCAAAATTTAGAATTTTAACAGTGTAATGATGTTTAGCTATTTTGAAATTTCTATTTCAAGCTTAATTGCTGAGTTTTGATGAACTCATTTAGATCAATATTTATGAACAGGAATGTAGGCAATCAATTCCTTTATAAACATTGAGCAATAATCATGCTATCCCTGACTTAGTAGTAATTTTGAGACATATGCAATTAATTTTCTTCAAAGTATTTATTTAAATAACTGTATAGTAATTATCCTATAATTTTCAGTGATAATGGGAGAGGAAGGAGAAAGAGGAGGAGGAGATCCCAAAGATTCATGACTTCCAAGTCAATACTTAGTTCATTATCAAGATGTCATTGTTTGATCTTCCCAGTATTTTCTACTTCCTTGTCAAGATTCTTCTTGCAGCCTAGCTTCCCTGGGGTCATAGACTGTAGGCTTGTTATCTTTTGCTTTACATCTAATATCCACTTATCAGTGCATACATATGGTGTTTGCATTTCTGGGTCTGAATTATCTCATTCAGAATGTTTTTTCTAATTCCAACCATTTGCCTGCAAATTTCAAGATGTCATATTTTTTTAACCACTGAGTAGTACTCCATTGTGTAAATGTACTGGTGCTGTGGGAACTCCTTCAGTCAATAGCCTTTACGATACTGGGCCACTTTGGGTGTGGTCTCATGTACTATAAATTAGTATGTAAAAGTGTGCACAGTCCCCTTGGCTGCTGGATTCAGTTCTAGTTTTCAGAGCAAGTGGAGGACTGTGGATCACTACTCTTTTTGTGAGTTTACCCCATAATAAGTAGACCTTTATTATACTCTATTCTGGGATAGTGTGGAACTACTTAATACCGCAACAGCTTGACACCCAAAATTCCCCCAGTTCAAATAAGAACTTCAGAAAAACACAACTGACTACTCAGAGATGATCTGAAATTATACCAGACAGAAATCTTGAAACTTAATCATCATTTTAGTTTTTATAGGATCCCATAGAAATAACATTGCACCCGTGACAGCTGGAAATAATTCTATAAGATGACATCCCCTCTCACAACAAAGTTTGTCCTCAGGGTTAGGGATATCTATTAGGGGTTGATTATAAGTGATACAGGTTTAGGGGTGGAAATTGAGTAGGCTCAGGGATCTCTTTAAAAAACAGGATTGGATGAAATAATAGGTAGATTAGTGTGAGCTTACTCACATTATTAATAATAGTGAGAAATAGTGAGAATACTTGTAAGCTACTATTATTGACAGTTTATATTGGTATAGATTCTTGTATATTGATACAAACTCAAGCTATATTTGTTATATTGATATGCTCCTATTTTCTGTGTACAATATTTGTATACCTATGCAAAGTTATTTTGTTGTATTGTAAACATACATGTTTCTACCTCTGCTTATGATATTTTGTATATTAATGCAATTTTAGGATATTATTTATCATATTTACTTTAGATTTCTACCTCTGATCAAGATACTTATACATTGCTTACATTTTGAAGTCATTGTCCTCATTTGCTGCACATTTTTTAAAAGATTTTTTAATATTTTAATATGAATCCTTTGTCTTTAAGTTGTACCGGTATTAAGAATTATAGGTCAATAGTCTTCCATGTTTGTCCTACTTATAGTTAGACTAATCAGGTTCCTTAGATGCATAGAGATTATTCCTTCTTCTGCATAGATAGGTAATCTTCAACCACTTCAAAGAACTGTAGAATAAGGCATTTAAATAACTTTGGATTCTGTTGATGTAAGACATGATTGCTCCGGGCAGCACGGATCTATTCCCGAGGGAATGTTGGGCACTGAAGACACTCCACTTGGAGCTTGTTTTCTTCTTGGAAAAAACTGGCCTTTGGGCAAAGAATTGCCCTTGCCTCAACTACTGACAAAATGAATGGTGTCTAGACTGGACAAACAGGACACCAGTAAAAAAAACTGCCAGACTTTGCCAAGACAGGGTAAAATGGTTTTGAAAATTTTTCTGCCTCTGAAAATGGTCTGTTAGTTACTCTAGGCCTTAGCCAAAGTTGGTTGCCCCAACGTTGCAAATGAGACTTTGGGTGATTGCCAAGGTAGCTGCTTGACTCTTTCATTTCTTGCAACTTTTGCAAGTTGCTTGATTGAATTTCTTGTTTACTCAAATATTATTATTTCCCTACTCATGTCTTTGATGGAGTTGATGACTAGATAGTCATAGTTACATTCCTCTCATGACTTAGCTAAGCCATGTCTAATATAAGAGATTGCTTAGGTTAGGATAACTATTGAAACCTTTGTCCATGCTGGTTGCAATTCTAATTTTTATACTTGATATTTGATCTTATTGTATATAGTTTTGTATTAGGCTTAGAACTGTCTTATTTAGGAAAAGGGGGAGGTGCTGTGAGAATTCCTTCAGCCAATAGCCTTTAAGATACTGGCCCACTTTGGGTGTGGTCTCGTGGACTATAAATCCAGATGTAGAAGCATGCATGGGCCCCTTGACTGTTGGATTCAGTTCCAGTTCCAATAGTATGTAGAGGACTGTGTATCACTACTCTTTCAATGAGTTTACCCCCTAATAAAGAAACCTTTATTATACTCCTTCTAAGGTAGTGTGGAAATATTTAACACCACAATATACCACATTTTAAAAATTCATTATTTGGCTAGGTTGTTTCCAGATTCTGGTTATTATGAAAAATGCTGCTATGAACACAGTTGAGTAAAAATCCTTGTATGATTGAGCATCCTTTATGTGTATGCCCAAGAGTAGTACTTCTGGGTCTTGAGGTTAACAGACATATATAAGGACATTTTACCCAAAAACAAATGAGTAGACCTTCTTCTCAGCACCTCAATGAACCTTCTTTAAAACTGACCACATTCTTAATAAGAAGGCAAACCTCAACAGTTACCAAAATAATTAGAAATAACCCCTTGTATCAGAAGGTAGACAACAAGGGAAACCCAAACAGATACATATATGGATCCCCTGGGAAGGGGAAATAGAAATAAATTTTATTTCTCCTGAGAAAATTGGGAGTGTGGAGGGGAAGGGATGTCAGAAAGAGAGGGGAGGGCAGAGAGGGAGGGGAGAGGAGAGCCTCAGGGAGCAGAATGGCTGAAATAGGGGAAGGATAGAGAGGGAGAGCAAAGAAAGAGATATCTTGATTGAGGGAGCCATTACAGGCCTAGGAAGAAACCTGGCACTAGGAAAATTCTCAGGAATCCACAAGGATGACTCCAGCTAAGACCTTAAGTAATTATGGAGAGGGTTCCTGACCTTGCCTTCCCCTGTAATGAGATTGATGACTACTTTAATTTTCATCATAGAACCTTCATCTAGCTACTGATGGAAGCAGATACAGAGATCCACAGCTAAGCATGGGCTGAATTTCTAGAGTCCAGCCTAAGAGAGGGAAGAGAGATATTATGAGCAAAGGGACAAAGACCATGATGGGGAAACCCACAGAAACAGTTGACATGAGCAAGTGGGAGCTCAATGACACTGGAGTGACAGCAGGGGAGCCTGTATAGGACCAAACTAGGCCCTTTGAATGTCAATGATAGTTGTGTGGCTGGGTCAGTCTGTGGGGCCACTGGCAGTGGCACCAGGATTTATCCCTAGAGCTTGACTTGGCTTTTTTGAGCTATTCCCTATGGAGGAATACCTTGCTCAGCTTAGATACAGGGGAGAGGGTCTTGGTCCTACCTCAAGTGATGTGACAGACTTTGTTGACTTCCCATGGGAAGCCTCACCCTTTCTGAGGAGTGTATGGTGGGTGGGTTGGAAGGAAGTTGAGGGGAGCATGAGGAGGAGAGGGAGTGGGAACTGGGATTGGTATGTAAAATGAGAAAAGATTGTTTTAAAATAATAAACACACATAGACACACAAGATTATTCTTTTAACCCACTTAAATCATCTGTCCCTGAACATCCATTTTATTTATATACCTACAGTCCCTGTATAACATGTACTTTTGATCAGTTAAACGTTGCATTCAGTTTTATTTATCATTCTACCATTTTTAAAGGAGGAATTAATCTTAGATAAATTTAAAAATAGACATAATACAAGTGTAGCTCATTTTTTGTGGCTATCATGGAATACATGAGACCAGATAAACTTCAAAAGAAATGTATTTCTCACAGCTTAAGAGTTGCAGAGCCTGAGATCAAGGTGAGGCAGTGCTATTAGTTTTCTTGAGTAATGCATCTGTTGGAGCAGAGGACCATTGTGCTTCAGATGCAGAAGATCAAAGAACCCTCATCTGGCGATGGATGGGGATAGAGACAGAGGCCCACATTGGAGCACTGGACT
>LOEQ01005968.1:50623-79707 GCA_001685075.1 Bramus lutescens | reverse complement strand
AAAAAAAAAAAAAGAAGAAGGCAAGGAGAGAAAAGGGAGTTTATCAAAGTGATAGTTTCTCTGGTTACCTAAACTGCCACACTTCACTCCTCCATCTTTCTCAACTCTCTATCACCTCTTAATTTGTCTTGGTGGCACTGAGAGCTGCTGTGTGTCATGCAGTACACCATTTTGCCCACAGAACTTTACTTGCAAGTGTTCGTTGTGTGGTGTGCTGTTGGACAGGTTCAAGGCCTCTGACTTCTGGTACACCATCAATACTGGACCTTATTGAAATTGCCGATATCCTGTTGTTGCCTCAAGTCATAGAGATCCTGATACCATGGTTCTGTAGGACCAGTCCTTTATTGTGCTCCAGTAAGTCATAAACATGGTAGATTTCGGGGTTGCCCACCGAGGCAATGGATGCGTACCTGAGTGGTAGTTGAGTTCGTCAGTCTGGCCTCTGGATCCACCTCCTTCAGACAAGAGGTGGAGCCAGTTTTCCAACAACCATGATGAGGGGCGGGACCAGCTTTTTCAAGTGGTGGGGCAGCTATCCTATGAGGAGCAGCCTAATCTATCCAGTGGAGTGCAAGCAGATCTCCTAGGGCCAGTGATAGGCAGGAGCAGCTCATCATGGCCCTTGGCCCTCATATTTCAACACATGGTTCAACACATGGTTCTCATGGGCCCTTGTGATAACATGGGAAATGGACATCAGCACAGACCTTAGCTGCCTATAATCAGGTCACAGACTCAGACATGGTCTCCGTCCACAGGTCAGGTTCAGACATTATCATAGCCCCACATAGCACAGGTCACCCTGATCTGTATGGAGGCATGATACTCATACACCAACATGGCCTCAGGTTCTGGCCCAGATCCCAGGCATCTGCATAACCTTTGGCTGTAACAAGAGTTATAGACATCAACACAGATCCTAGCTGTGCAGTAGGGGAATGGATCATTTTAGATATTTATCATTTATTAATACAATAAGGCCTGGTCTAGTTTAAAGATAAATCTTAGAGACAATGTGGCTACAGGAAACGTTCATTATTTCTGGAGTCTTCATTTTTTCTATGCATTTTCTGTGGAAAGAAGCAAATATATTTATTTACAGTACTATTATAGAATATATTCTCAGTTCTTACTGATAATTCCAAGCCATCACTGTAGGCATTTTATAGGTATGGGAGTTTGGTCACCATCACTGTAGACTGCAATCTTTTTCTTTGCTGTCTGTGTGTCCTGATTCACCATGAAAGAAATCAAGCTGCCTTAAAATCAATACACCACAAACAGTTCAGGTGACCTGGAGAGAACCCAGAATTCTCTCTCTCTCTCTCTCTCTCTCTCTCTCTCTCTCTTGTGTGTGTGCCTGTGCATTGTATGCTCATGTGTGTGCATGATTTAAGATCACTACACCACAAACAATTCAGATGACTTGGAGAGAACCTGGAAAATGATAGAACATCAATCTATATTGTGAATGTGTCCACATATATGTGCATGTGCATGTGTATGCATGATGTCAGAATTCTTCAGCCTTGGTTCCTCTGCCTCATGTATATGAATTGAAGACAAACTGGTCAAAGAGGGTTTCTTTCTCTTACATTAAAACCATAGTTATGAACAAAACCAGCGATAGTTTTGAGCTGGTACATTTTAGATAGTTTCTTACCTAACACAAAGTAACCTAAGGGATGTTTTTGTCTCTTTTGAAAGAGTGTGCCAGATCATTTGTTGTTGTTGTTGTTTCTATGGGGGGAGCATTTCTAAAGTTCCTTGAAACTTTCATAGACATACAATGCTTTCTGATTACATTATTACCCACACTTTCAGTCTCCCGACCCCTACTATCGGTCCACTTTTCAAATTCATTGTATTTAATTTGACTTTGTGACTCAATTAACTTTACAAAAGCCATCTATATGACCATTAGATTGGGACTGTCCATTATATCCTGGGTTGGTCTTGCTGGGTCCAAAATTGAAGGTAATTTCCCTCAATCTCTCTGTTGGAAATTCTTCAAAAGTGGGAGGTAGTCATTCCTCCATCTGCAGCTGACTGAGCTCATTTTTGTTCAAACTCTGTGCAGTTATCCACAGTTCTTGAAAGTCTATTACTTTAGTGGCTATATATTCCTCAGTGGTTGGCCTTCTCCAACTCTTCTACCTATATTTTAGGTTTTCACATTCTTACCACAGTTTTTCTTGAAATATGGGGAGCACAGTCTAAATGCCTTATTTAAGGTTGCAAATTCACCTGTCATTTTCCATCAGCACCCTGTGCATATGTTAGTCTGTGCACTCACAGTTCACTGGAAAGAAGTTTCTCCAGGTACTAGGCATTTGGGTACTTTGACTACCAATTTAGCAAAACAGCAGAGTTGAATTCTTTCCTATAACCTCTGACTTCTACCATAAAGGGCTTTTGTGTGTGCTTAAAGTACGAAGTTTATATTTATTCCTGTGGTCTCAAATTCAAATGCATTGTGTTGGTTACCCCATAGCAGATATACCACTATTGCACAAATGACCATATTTTACCTGGCAGTTTGATATTTCAGTTCGCAGGATTCAAAGCTGGCAAGGCCATTGATGCTTTTTCTTCCCTAGCAACATTATAGTAACTTCAGCCACTAAGAGAACTAGCTGGCAGAACCAGGGTAGGTGAATAGTGGATAGGGGTGGCAATAAATGAGTCATGAGTGGGTGGTAGGTTTTTTATCACTATTCAGGCTCAATTTCTTTATAGAGTACAATCAAAATCTATGTTATCTTCAGTTTTTCTGTATATGTAATTGTCAAATAGTCTTGGATAATTGGAATATTTTTTCATGATTTGTACTTTATGCAATTTCTTCTTGTAGAATTTGACTTCAAAACCCTCCAGTTTGTCCTTGTTGCTACTACATTTTTCATATTCAGTTTGTGAGGACTTGGGCCACTTAATCTCAGACATGCCCTACATCTGCCATCTACCTCAACTCTTTGCTCTAGATTCTTCTTCCATTTACCTTTTCTGTTCAAGTTTTATTCAGCCCTGGCACAGTTTCCTAAATATTGGTGTCTTCTCCTTTGAGCAGATATCATGGCTAAGTTTTAAGAGTCCCTGTAGGCAAACTGCTACAACATTGGACACTTGCCCAGTGGAGCTTATTTGAGTATTCTCCCATGTCTCCTTGGGACTCACTGTTTTCCTTGCTAACTGGTTGAAGATGTGAGGTCTTTTCCACCAGCAATCACTCTCTTCCTTTACTCTGCTTTGTCTTACATAGACATACTAACATGTAGCCCTTAAAAGGTATGTGATCCATCTCTTCTTAGTTGCGTTTTATTTAAGTAGGGAGGATATGCTTGCCACCTACATTTGATGTCATTGGCTTATTGGCTTTACTGAGAGTAGATCAGGCTGTTTTTATATGAGAATTCAGGGAGTTTAAAAAGTCATATTGCAGTCACCATTCAGGTCTTCTCTCAGTAACCTCATATTGTATTCAATTACAACACTAAAAGCTGATTAAGAAAAGGTGTATTGCTTTCATGAGAGATTCCATGAGTCTGAAAACTTATTCTTAGTGTATAAATATAAAATTCTCTTTCATTTCTATTGAACCCAAAAGTAAAAAATAAAATCAATAGACAGCATTTAAGTACTTTATTAACTATAATCTTATTTGTCTTGACATTTACAAGAGCTTTGAAAGAAAAAAAACAGAATATTGTGATAAATTCTTAAGATATAACAAATTGTGTGTGACTGATGCCTTTCCTTTTCCTGGTGTTATTTTTACTTGTTTTCTTTGATGGTCAACTTGACACAAGCTAGAGTTATCTGGGAAGCAGAACCTCAACTGAAGGTTGTTGACAGAAGGGGAACTAAGGACAGTGATTCCTGGAGGACTTCATTCATTCTCACTTCACTTGCCCTAAGCAGCCCACACACTAATGTCTATCTAACTCAAATGCACCTCTGCATCAGACCCTGTCCCATCACCTACACAAATGATTACTCTCACCTCTGAAAAGTAATTCAATTTACACATGCTTCTTTTATTGGGTTTATCAAGCTGTGAGATGTAGACAACTCTTCTGTTCTCTCCCTGGACACACAAACACATGACACAAGGGCCACTTGTCTGCTTAACTCTACTTTTCAACTCATAGCAGTAATGAATGTCATCCATGCTTTACCTGATACTATTTAAAAAATAAGCAATGGATCTCTAAACTGAGAAGTATTTTCAATTTTACTCATTCTCTTCTGTTTCCTGTATAATTGAATTTTAGAAGTAGTATCAGAAATTGGTTCATCTGCTTCAAACCTCTTTGCCAGGTGAGAACTTGGAGGTAAATTTATCACACATCCTATTCATGACTGTTCTGTTGCATTCCGTGAGAACTTGCAATAGATTAGCTTGATCTCCATCTAGTTTCTTTTAGTGAAGCTGTGCGGGTTCTTTGAAGTCTTTCAAAGTTTTTCTCCTACTTTTCAGATCATGGGTACTTGGTAACCAAAGAGCTTCCTTATACTCCCAAAATGAATATTTATGAAGACTTGGGATGTGGAGGTGGGGTGTCCTCTACCCAGAGCAAATATTTTGCCAACAAATAGTTTCATGGAGAGGCATTAAGCTAAACTGTCAAATATTTAGCTCTGTTCCCATAAATTATATACACACATATATGTTTCTCTTATGCATTACAATTTTCCTCTGTTAGATGAAAACCTTCTACTATAATATAAATATGTGTGCATTTTATTTACAAAAGTACAGTAGTAGAGTTCAAGCTAGGAAGGTCATGCGTATTACATAAACATTTCACTCTTTCATTTTTCTGTTTAAAATTTGTAGATAACATTGTGTGGTTTTACTGCTTATCACACAAAGTATATACAGTTTGTGGGAAGCTATCAATCAATATGTGTAACTATATTTTTGTGGTATGAGAAAATAATATTCCTGCTTTCGATCTTCTTCATGACTACAAAAACTCATTAACTAAGGCTGAAAATTTTGTAAAAGGAACTTTTATGGCGACCTCAGATATATCCATTGATTTCCATTCCCTGGAACAACACGTAAGAGCCTCCTTTCTCCTCACTCCTACCAACAGTGGTCACTGTCTTTTGACAATAATATGCCAGCTGTAGTGATCGCCCATTTTGCTTTTGAATTCCCTTTCCCTAATTACTAACAATGTCAAGCCTTTTCATGTATCCATTGGGTATTTATATGTAGTCTTTGAAGAAATGTTTATTTATATCTACTGACTATTTTCATCAGATGCCCAGTTCCATTCAAACTTTATGACTGATTTCTACTCTTCTGTATTCAAATTGATAGATATCAACAACATTCAGCAATAATGACTTTCAATTCATGTACAAAGGACTTTCTTGAGAGCTTTATCATGAAGAGACATTGAATTCTGTCAAGTGTTCTTTCCTGCTTTTTTGAAATGTTTATAGTTTTTGTTCTTCATTCTCTGAATATATTATTCATTTGTCCATGCTTGAACTATCCTTGCATGCTGAAGATGAATACTACTTGGTCAGAGCAGTCTTTTCAACATGCTTTTAGACTTAGTGTATTAGTATTTTGCTGAAAATTTTCTATGTTCATCAAAGATATTAAGCAATAATTTTGTACTGCATTGCTGTCAGTTTTGATGCTTTAACTTGACCTTATAGGATGAGTTTGGAAGAATTACCTCTACTTCAATTATCTGGAAAAATTAGAGGAAAATAATTGTTGTTTAAAGGTTTCATATTGACTAGGAATTCCATGGGGATCTACTTGGTAAGAGACTTAATTACCAACTCAATCCTTTTGCTAGTATGAAAATTCTAATTCAGTAATTCAATCTTGGCAATTTACATATGTACAGGCACAGATTAAGTTTTTCTTTGTCTGTTAATTTGTTGACACATAAATGTTCAAATTACAAGTATTTCTGTCACAACAATTGCACCATATTCTTGTTCGTCTCTGATTTGGATCTCTCCCTATTGTAGCATGATTTAAAATATGTTGATTCTGTTTGTCTTTTCAAAGGATCTATTCCTTCCTCCTTTTATTAATCTTTTCTTTTCTTGCTCATTAACTTTATCCTTGTGCTCTCTCAACATTCTACTGATTTTTGATCTTTAGTTATGAATTAGTTATGTCTTTCTAGTTTCTGGAGGTACAATGTTAATATTTTGTGTTTTATGTGCATGTGTTTTGCCTGTACATGTGTCTGTGAACCACAGATGCTTGTGTGTCTGGCGTCAGAAGAAGGCATTGGTTCCCTAAGAATGGAGTTAACAGATGATTGTCAGCTGCCATGTGGATGCTGGCAATTAAAGCTGGGTCCTCTGAAAGCATAGCCAGTGCTGTTAACTACTGAGAGCTCTATCCCAGCCCATGTTAGGTTTTTACTTGAGACTTCTTCTTTGATGTAGGCATTACTTATTGTAAACATCTTGATTAGAGCTGGCTTTGCTCCATTTCATTGCTTTTGTGGGTTGTATTTTCATTTGTCTCAAGCTTTGTCATTATCATTTTAGCATTTTCACTGGCTGACATTTGTTCCTTTGTATCTGTAATGTTTCTGAGTTTCTTCCTTTTACTGATTTCGAGTTTCATCCCACTGGCAGAAGACATGCTAGATATTTCCATTGTCTTCAATGAGCTGAGACTTGCTTCCTGGCCTAACATATGATCTGTCCTGGAGAATTCCATGTGTACTTAAAAAGAACACATATTTTGCAGCTGTTGCTAGGAATGTCTGTAAATATCTGTTGGGTCCATTTGGTCTAAAGCTTAAATATGACGGCTCTTTGCTGACTTTGAGTGATCTTATCATTGTTGAGAAAGGGATGTTGAAGTCCTCTCATATTACGTTACAGCCCATCTCTTCTTTCAGACCTATTAACATTTGCCTTATGGATTTAGGCGCTTCAGTGTTGAGTGCATATGGATTTGTAATTGTTGTAGTCTCTTCTTGAATTTACCATTACATCATTATACAATGAGCACGTTTGTCTCTCTTTAGAGTTTCTTACTAAAAATTCATTCTATAAGATGTAAGGATAGCTTCTTCAACGTCCATTTTCCTGGCGTACCTTTTCTGTACTTTTCATTTCTAGTCTGTGTGTCTCAAAGGGAAGTTTTACACAGCTTTTCCCCGTGTCATTTAGCCTATTTTTCTGTAAGCAGATTGATTTATCTCTCTCACAAGGGACTGCGGATTCAATAGCTTCATTTAGTATATATATTTAATTTCATAAAAGATATTTGGCAGAAACTACAGGATTTGTGCTATTTAATAAAGGTTTGAGAGACAAAATATGCATTGTTAGATGTTGAACCAATGAACATGTCAGTTTTTTTCTTTTTTAAAATAGATTTTTATTGAGCTCTACATTTTCTCTGCTCCTCTCCCTGCCTCTCCCCAAACATGTCAAACTAAATGAAGCAAAAACAAACATCCTCCATCAAGTTAAGATGTGAGTTTATGTAGATATTGACAGCTTTCCTCCCTCCTGCTCATTGATCATCTATTTTGCAAGTTACAATGGAAGAGGTGGAAATTTTGGGTTTTTTTTCTGCATTGCTTCTTTTAAAACCTGCTCAATTTTCTTACCAAAACCTGCTCTACGCAGTCTGAAGTATCTGGAAGAGAAGTGTGTTAGTACTTTGCAATGACCCCAATTAATAAACTTGACAACTGCTTCAACAAATGCAGTCAAAAGTGGAAAAGGTCCGTTTCTAAGTGGTCCTTCTGAGAAGTGGGAACACATAGTGGAAAACATAATCACACAAATCACTTATGAAAAATTCATCTTGAAAACTGGTCCTACACAAACAAGTTAGGTGTAAAATTCTGTGTTTTTTATAATGTCCACACGGGTGTGATATGATTCAGCCCCGTGTTGGTAGCCAGAGTTGATGAGCAGGTGTTGTGAAGGAAGCCTGATGAATATGAAACCCAAGTCAAGTTCAGTTTAACGATTAGTACATTATTTAAAGGAAAGAGAATAAGTTATAAGACATCTCTTGGTCTAACTTCAAAGGTATTGCAAGTTAGAGTGCACAATAAAAAGCAAAATTCAACATTCAATACTTTGATACTTAGCTTTCCGATCTCTTCATAGTTCTGGATGAGTCTCAAAGTAGGCAACAGAGTACATTTTACACTGGTTTTGTATATCCCAGGGAGCATTATGGCTCCACCTATCACCATCCTAACAAAAGCAACAACATAAAAGATAAAGGGGTCTTTCTCCACTAACAATCTAACCATAGCTACAAACCTCCATTGACCATACAGAAGGATCTTTGTACTTCAAAACTCAGACTTACAGAACCAGGACCTATAAGTACTGAAAGCGTTAACTCAATTCATTAATGCAGGGAACATTCACAAATTTCCACCTTGGAAGAGCAGATTCTGTCATCCCTTTAATAGAACCCTGCTGGAAATCAAACACAATTTTTATTCTGGAGAATGATCACTGTGTCTTGTTTAATTCCTCCCTAACAAATGTCAGCACTAATGTATTACAGATTATTCAGTCAATTTGATGGTTCCAGGTGAAAGAAAGGAACACAAATCTCTTCTTTTAGTGTAAAAAGGGTCAGCAGGATGACTTCCCCTGCAGGAGCTGAGATGAGGCTTGACATGAATCAATCAAGAAGGCTCAATTTTACAGTTATAGTGCCTAATGCCTAAACATGAGCGCACGGGTGGAAATTAGCACCCGATTATGAGCATACATGATCTTCCCCTGGAAGACAATAATATTGGCATTAAGCTTCTCAAGAGGGAAGATGCTGCTGGTTTTTAATATGTCTTAAATTATGTCAGGAAAAACACTGGAACATCACACAAAAGCCACAGTCAGTGTCTATTGCTATCTCATAAAGCTGGAGATCTTTACAACAATATTGACACAGGAGCAGGCAAGCAAATGTCAGCCAATATAACATATGAAATACTTAACGTAACCAATTTTCACCTGTCAATCAGCAGGGAATAATGACTGATGCAAGGAATCAATACACCACAATTGAATTCCAGCTCACAAACTTGTTTCGTTCTGTGCTATAAAAGACTGTCAAATGTCACACCCCAAGAGATGCAACAGGATTCCACAGATTTATTTATTTCAAGCTCTGAAGTCTATTAGCAACAGTGCCCCTTTGCTGTATGAAATGAAGCTTCGATGACATTAATTTCAGATATGACAACTTGTTTTTTCTTACAAATTAATGATAGGACTTCCTTAGTCATTGTTTATTTATTTTGCTAACATGCAGTACAATCACACTCAACAAATTCTTAGGATTTCAGAAAACAAATGTTTGACATAATTTGTCAAATAAACTACATACTCAATAAACTATTCTTAATCAAGTTCTATAAGTGAAGAAATGGGAAGCATATGATAAACCTTGAGCATCTACTGAATCCGGACCTTAGCATTATTCAGATGCCTGACCACAAATTATATCTATGAGTTGGTCTTCAACTAATAACATGAAACTCATTTTTCCACAAGAGGATAAACTTTTAGGGGAAATAAATTATATGAACATGGCTGTGTTACTTGGACTGCAAGGAACTGACTTTTAGCTTGTCGATGACAGTGTTTTCAGATGATGGACTGCACATACTTCTTAAAATGTCCTTGTGGGATTGATCAGTTTTTGAAATATTAACTTTTGTGTATTATATTAATTGAAGATATACTTTTCATCAGTGGTGAAAGATGAAAAGAATAATTGTCTAATACTCTTAAGAGAAACATTTCATCTTATCAATACTACTATTTTGTATATTGATAAATGTTTTCCCTAGCAAAAGAAGAAAGACATTAAAAATTAATGTGTGTGTGTTTGTATAAAATACATAGTAATGAGCCCCTACCACAGTCTTCTCTTTCAGACTGAGGAAAATACAAGTTAAGCTCTACCTTCTCTAAACAAAAGAAACAATCTAGTTAACCATGGTGGTTTAATGCACATGCCAGAAATATGGAAGTTTTGAACCACACCCGATGGCCTTGAAGTCAGAGGAAAGTCAAAGCTTATTACACCATAGTAGGAACTCACAGAGGCAGATACTCAATGAGCTCAGTAACACCAGGATCCTTAATATGGTCAAAATTTGCCTGCGTCTCTTTGCTAGACATACACAGTGCCAGTGTGTGGAACCATGTGGTATAGGGGCTGAGCTGATACCCAGAGTCGATTTTGAGACAATGTCACTATAAAGTTGATCTGGCTGAAGGTTAGACCTTTAAAGGGAAAGTTTTCTTTTAGATACACTTGTTATATAATAAAGCCCAGGGGAGAATATGATGTTTGTTTATGAACAGACCAGCAAAAACAATGTGTGCATTGTTTATTAATAGATATAAAATGCTGCTAGTGCAGAGTTACTCGTGTGGTGTGAGCAGGCTGATTAGACCCAGAGAGAGCAGCGTGGCGGACTCCGTACCCTTCGTTTGTTCTTCACTGTGGGTGATTACATCGAACTGTCAGAGTTACGGCTGGAATGCCACTGGTGTGCTGTCTAATTCCAGCTGCTGAAGCCCACAGGGCTTGCTGGTGACTTTAGCAGGGGATAAGATTATAGGTCACAAGAGCTTCTTTATTTCCCACCTGTAGCTGCTAACAACATTTTATTAAGGATTTTCACATCTTCTCTCTCTGACCTATTGAGGTCGAAATCCTAACAGCCATTACGAGACCCTGACCAAAATGGTATTAACATAGAATAGCAACTCTAAAGCCATGTTCCTTCCATTAGAGCCCTATTATAGATGGTTACTGATATTTTTATAGGGCTCCAAAGATAAACACTATATATTATTATGTAAATAGAAAGGGAGCTCTTAATACAGTTAAATATTTAGAGCTTCGTGTTTGCTTCACAGAAAATCCACACCAAGCTATTGTTATTTGAGGGTTTAATGTTAATTTGTAAAACAAACATGTTGGGGAGTGGCCCGCGAACAACTTCTTGATTTATGCTTTCTTCCACCCTACCCTGTTTAGGTGGTCTCTTAATCGCCCTCTCACTCACTCTGTCTCCAACATAAAAACTGAAGGGAGGACTTTTAAGTGCACATATAGTATACACACTTATTGGAGGATACAAATTCGCACTCACTGTCAAGGATCATTTTTGAGATGAGTTGTGTGATTTCTTGCCTGGATAGTTTTGAAGAGTAATGGGATGATATTTGTGAGGCACTTAGAAAATCAGGAAAGGAGGTAAGTACCCAGGCCATCATGGGTCTTCTCTCAGGGACATACTTTAACTGAATATAGGTAAACACAGGAGCACAAGGGTTCCATGCCCATTACACTGCTTGAGTGAAATTAGAGAACACACGAGTTATTGGAATTTCTTGACATATGCTTTCTTCATAACTTTTATATTTTCCTAATGTTGTTTTATGCCCGGCCAATGCTGCCCTTCTTTTTTTCATTTTAAAAGACTAAATGCATTTTTTCAGACACTGTGCCATCAATCCTAAATCAGTTTAGCTCCAGATAGTTTGAGTATCTCAAGAATTTTGTGTCTTTTGGGTTTCATCCCTAAATCTGTTCATTCAAAGAACTGGCAGTATTAGGCAAATTGATTGTGGAGCCTGCTTTATTGTTTTCCCTGTTAGTCAAATTTGACAAAAAGAAATCAGGTTTTATTTTTCCCATAGTCAGATGGAGGCCTAGAGAACACTTTAACAATAATTGTGTTTATATGACACAGATCAGAAAGGAGTCAATCCAGTGTTTTCAGTTGTCTTAATGACAAATTGAATTGCCTGCAGAGCTGGTTCAGTCGATAGTGGAGGAATGAGTGGACGTGACCATTGGAGCGGCTGCAAAGAGAACCTGTTATTCAGTGGAGTTATGGCCTGTTTATTTATCACCAAATAGCCAATGGGCTGTTTGTATGGAGGGATATTTCTCTAGGCTTCGGTTGTTCTTCTGCATATGCATCTTCCATGGACAATAGAGAAACAAATATCCTTATAGTCTGTAATTATTAAAATGGGTCAGGTTGAGGAAGCATCAAAATTGTTTTAAACTATCTCTTTCAAACTTTGGACTTCATGTCAATTATTAAGAATGTTCATAAGTGTCTATGGTGAGATAAACAATAGCAGTAATACAATACTGCAGACAAGGGGCTCGCTCTGCACCCTGCTCTGAGTGGAGCAGCATTTCGCTCCATTTCCTTTGGATGATTCAAGGTGGAACAACCCTGCACCTTATTTGTGTGCATGATCAAGGACCTCCTGCCCAGCATCAGCTGTGAGGAAGACTTACAAAAGCTGATTCATACAAATCATATATTCCCAGCTATAAATTTGTCAAGATATACCAGGATCATACGGACACACAGGTGCATCTAAACTATAATTGCGAAAGCAGGATGATAAGCTCACCAAAAATACCAGGATGAAGGATGATACAACATGAGCATACCTGGATAGTATTGATGTGGAAGCAGCCAGCATTGGAGAGCAGTAGCATCCACTGACCTATCATCAGGCCAGGTTGCAGATACGTCATTGGATGTACAGGTTATATTCTCTGACTATCTATAGCTAACTATACTGCTGGACATAATATCTCTACTTCACTCATACTCAGATCTCCATTCTTCTCGATCCTTTGTGACCAGAGTCAATTCTGTGGCTAGAACTGGACCTGAGCCTGGACAACCTTGCTAATATTGAGCCACCTGTAGTGCTGGCTTTGTCTTTGGTAAGGCAAATTTATTCTTTCCTTAGTTCCCAAGGGACATCCATACACACCACTGTGTAAAGTATGATGTGTGAGCTGAGAGTTAATATTACTAACTGCGAAAAAATTGAAATGAAATGACCTATGTTTGTCAGTACCGCATATAAAAGTCATGATTATTCCCTGACATGAAGCCAACAAAAATGTGGCACCACATATGTATTATTATTCTATGAATATTGTGGTTTTTGGAGAATTACTTTGTAGGTGATTAAATTTGGTCACGGAGATAATAACTAAACTGATATAACTGTATCCTTGGAAGAGCAGAACTTTGGGCATACGTAGAAAAGATACCAGGTATCTTACAGCCCAGAAAAGGAAACAGCACCAATCACACTTCATCTAAGACTTCTAGCTAAAGGGCTGGGGGGCAATGCATTTCTGTTTCACAGAAGCTAAGTCTGTCTTCTACTGTGGCAGTCTAAAACAGTTTTGTGTATAGCAAACTTGTACTTCCAGTAATTATTGGACAATATATATCATCTGAATTTTTGTCTTTCTCTTAAGAGCCAAGGACACAGGAAGAAATCACAGAAGACCCTCTGAGTATCTAGATAGTTGTTTCTTCTGATGTTGGGGTGAGAAGTGGCCCAAGTTGTCCTAGAGAATCTGATATGGGCTCTGTTTCGGTAGTGTTCATAATATTCTCAGTGTTGTGGAAAGTGCAGAGTTATGTATGCTTTTACATTTTGGCATCAATATGGAAACATTTTGTTGTTAGCTGCTTCATCAATAAGACAAAGGAATATATTTCCACCCAAACCCAGTGACAAATCTGAATGAGTGAGCTCAATAACTTGTGATGGGTGTAAAAATTGAGCTAAAGAAGCTGAGCCATCTCATTCAGACTCACTTAAGCCAAGATAGCGAAAAAACTTTGAGACTGTGTTTAATAGGGCCTATCTGACTACCAAGTACCCAAATCAATGTCATTGTAATGAATCTATTCATCCCCAAACACTTTTCTTTCTGATACTAAATATGCAGATTAAAGCGAATCAGAACCCTGAAAATGTACAGTGAATGCTATCAGTGAAAGGAATGTGTTTGGTTAGTACTTTTTCAGTTCTAGAAGGAAATTTCATAAGAATAGAACTATTTAATATTCTCATTGATGTCATATTGGATTATTGTATTGAGATCATTACTAATCCAGAGAGATCTCACAAATCATGCATACATAATTAAATGCTAGAAAAGGTATGGAATTCACTTTTGCAGACATGTGTTTTTCAATTTCTCAATTTCTTAATATGTATTTTCTCTCACCCTTTCCCTCTCTCCCTTGCTGTCTGCATATCTCTCTTTTTTAAAGAGTTGTCTTGAATAGAAGAATGCAGACTGGCCTTCTGTTTGGTAGCCTGACAAGATTATTTTCCAAATAAAACTTTCTGTCTTGTACTTAGCATGCAATATATGTTTGGGTTGGAAAGGGCTACTTTCAAATGCTCTTTTCAATGCCCAAAGTAGCCTACTCACTTTATTAAAAGATAATATTAAAAGGTTATGTAAAGGCAAAAGATTAAATCATTTAAAGTAAAAATAAGGGCTCTGTGCAACTCAATTCTTGCTTGCATTTTTTAAAACTAAAATGAGTTTATTTTGCTAAGTCAAGCAGCAAGATGGAGGAAATAGTTCTTTCTTTTTTGCAGTCATGGCCCTCTAAAATCACTGTCCAGGAATTTTCCAACACAAGCATTTTATTCTACTGAGACCAAAAGTATGCAGATAAAGTCAAGATAATGTCACAAGGATTCCACAAATGTAACCAAGTTTTACATAGAGGGATAAAACAAGCCCATGGATTTAGTACCAAGTTTGAAGAACATAGCCTCATGAAACTGTCATTCAGAAGTCAGAAAGGAACCCACTTGGTCACTTAGGATCATGCTGTGACAACTGTTCTGCACAGGCTGCCATCAAAGTATGCCAGCCACCCTTTTTTGCCAATTAGAGGACCGGGGAGAGGACTTGAAGAAATCTGATTTTTTTCCTACAGTGCTCATGATTCTACACAATGCTCCCAGTAACGCTCCTGACTCACTCTAAGAGGTCTGAAAAGTTTGAGTCAGGAATGTGGCCAAATTAGAAAATTGATCCAGCAGTTATTGCTTGAGCAGCTAATTCTCGAGGGTGTCCTGAGCACTTTGCCAGCCACATGTTTTCCTATTTTACTGAAACCAGAATTGTCATAGAAATCAGTGTACCTCAGTTTGAAATGGCTCACTTCACAAAGATCACTGGGTCATTTGGCGAATACCACAGTTGAGCTCAAATTCAGGCAGCTCTACCAACAGAGGTAATACAACACTGGTCATGTGTGTGTGTGTGTGTGTGCATGTACACGTGCACGTGTGTGTGTGTGTGCTTGGCTTCTAGAAAGTATATTCCAATTAATTTGCAACATAATGTTTTATTGTCTCCAGTATTTTATTAATCATTTATAGTTTTTAAATGAAATCTGTTATATGAATTACAGGTTCTATTTCATTTAAGGCAGTCACAATTAATTTATGAAGAGGTATCAGACTTGCTAGTAACTTCCCAAATTTGTTTGCTTGACTCTTCTTTAGAAATATTGAAGTAGGATAAATAGCATTTATCTTCTTTGCTATTTTTTCAAATTAATCTATAACACATCCTAATGGCTGAAGAAGCTTTCTAAATTGTGCATAGAATGATAATGTTTCTTGTTTTTTGACTGAAATGATTGTAATGACGTTTATAACTAAAGAATATTAGGACTTTTGTACTTGTGAAGTCAGAAAGTTTTATTTTTGCAAATGTAGAGGTGTAGCCAAACCCTACCTCAAAATAAAACAAAAAATATAGAGGTTTGGGATACCCAGGAATAATGGAGGCTTGATGATGTTTTACTTTGACAAGTAGGAACATTATCTTCAAAAATGTACAGTAAGTCCTGGAGAGGTGGTTGAGTGGTTAAGAACACTCAGTGCCCTTTCATAAGACAGGAATCCAGTCCCCAGAACCTACAGGGAAGGCCACAACCTTCTGGAATCCAGTTCAAGAGCTTCTGACACCTTCTCTGACACCCCTGAGGACACTGGACACAAGTGGTGCATAGACATACATGGAGACAAAACACTCACATATCTAAATTCAAAATAAGTAAGAAAACATGCATAAATATTTGACTGTATGCCTGGGGCTTGAGAAAGCTGCAAGAGACACCCTTCCCATGTAGTCCTTTCCACAGCCTTCACTTGCAAGGCTGTTCAAGGCAAGCTTCTCCACAGATGTGGATCTGTGGCTGTTAGGCAGGCAGTTACCTGATGGAGAACACAGAAGTTTGTGAGGGCTGGACTGGGGATAATCTTGGAAAGCTAACTGTATCACCTTTGCCTGACATTGGTATTTTGGGAAATTAAAAAGTGTATTTTCCACCAGGAACAAAGTGTGAATAGGAAGTGTGCAAAAGCCTCAAAGTTATTCTGGATTTTTGTTTTTTGGAAATCTTTCAGGTGATACTGACTTCATCCGCATCTACTGATATAACATATAGTTTCCCTGATTTCAATTATTGACGGGGGAGAGGAGAAGAAAACACTTTTTGAATAGTCATTTTCTCTGTTGAAAGAGAAATTCAAGGGCAAAATCCATACGGTTTTAATTTTTTCTTTTCGCTTTTTCTTTATTATTTGTCAGAAATAAAATAACACAAATATGAAAAATATGCTTCTATAAATACATATTATTGTAATTCAGTGCAACAGATATTTAATACTAAGATGAAACAATGAACTATAATTCAAGATGAGTTGATTAAATGAGTGAACACATTGGCAACATCTAAAGCTCTAATTTAGATCCCTTAGTACCAGAGTATCATGTGATATTTTTTCTCAGTCATCTATGAAGTAATATATAAAGCATAAAATTAATTAAAGCAGCAAAATATGGGATTTGAGGATTATACCAAATTCAAGAATCCTGGAAAAACCAAGCTAATATGGTTTCCCTTTTTAGCTTGATCAGAACTCTGATATTACTGTTACAGCAGACGCAGAAGGGCAGGGCAGATTTCCGGCTTGTGTAAAATCTTAATTCTGCGGGTTTCACTCAAGGTCTTAGCATTTTTTTATTTAATGTGTCATTAAGTAGCAGACAAATTAATTGCATAAAAAGATTTATTTCTTTTCAAATTAGTAATCAGTTCACAAAACCGCGCAAAGAGACGATATTGCCTTGATGAAGTACTAGAATGGACATACTTGGAGCTGAGGTAGGAAGAGCTGTCTAAAGTGCAGGAGCCATGGGCACAAATGCTCCAGATGTAACGACCCTGAGTGGTGTGTGCCCAGTACAGAGCTGAGGCTCAGAAGCGTTGATATTTCTCTGGTAACATGGCAAGCATAGGAGGACACTACTGGGGGTATTTTATCATGTATTTTGTAATGTCTGTAATGTTTTTCTTTCTTTTCTTTTTTTCTTTAAGAGTATGCTAGTGGAGCTATCAGGAAAAATTTTCCCAGTTGCATGGCACTAAGTCCTCCTCCAGAGTCATCCCATGCCTGTAGAAAAAGTACTTTATAAACTCCAAAGCTCATTAACCTCCACAGATGACTGGAGAGCATGGTGGCAAATGTTACCCTCCTCAGTTCATAGATGGATGAACTGAAGTACTGAGAGGTTAACTGATTTTTCCAATTCACAAAGCAAGTCACGGCATGAAGGGAGGTCACACAGAATTCTTGACACTGCTTCGCACAGGGCTCTACTCTCTAGACCAACTGATTTATTAAATAAACTTCTATTGATTATAATTTGCTGGATCATGTTTCTCAGCATTTGTCCAAATGACTTGCTCAGGATGCAGTTACAGTACCAAATCTCTAAAAAAGGTACACAACTGCTTGCTTTACTCAGGCATATACTCATAACCATTGAACTAGTAGAAAATCTGATTTTTGCATTTATAAAGTTATAAAATGTGACTATTTGGACATCATCAAAAGTTTGTGTTCAATGATAAGTAAGCTAAACATTATGGCTGACGTGCCTTCCTTGAGGGAATTTTTAAGAATCCTGCGAGTGAAAAAGATAGAATGCTTTTCTTTAGGACTTTAATGAAAAATCAAATTAATATTTAATTTTTCTTTAAACTAGTTTTATAAAAGGTTGGAGTTTATTTAAAACCCTTGCTATGATCTTGTTACATTAGGTGATAACTATACAGTTTCCCTTTCATTATGTTTTACCTCTTGTTGTAATTATAAGTTCCATTTACATATTAAAATAAATAATTAGCAGTACCTGAAATATATAAATGTTATTATTCAAAATTTAAAGTTAATAGTATAAAGAAATAGATATTTAAATTGTGCATACATTTTAATTACCATGGTTAATGATCCACTGGTATGATATCCTAAAAGCTATTCAGATGAATAGAATACTATCAAACTAAGAAAGTGTTAATAATTCTCTGTGTGTCAGTTTGATTCCTGCGACAATGTAAAACCAGTGGAACTCGTTTTTAGTATGGAACATCTCTAGAAAACCCTAGAATAATGTTTTTGTGGAGTTTTGGATTTTGTTCATGTGGTTTCAGACAGTATCAGACTGTGAGTAAATGCCAGTTACCTCAATATCCTTGGTTAATGTAAGATTCTTGGCAGTTTAATTATAACCAGAAGCACTTGAATGAAGAATGGGGGAATGGAAGAGGAATGGGTGAAGGGAGAAAGTATAGGTGGGAAAGATGAAGGAACCAGTAGTTACTGCTAAACAGAAGGAGAACTCAATGAAAGAACACCCACCACCCTCCTGTTGTTGAGGCTATCACTTCAAATACTGCTCTCAGCTATCTGGATGTATTGCTCACAGTTTTTAAGTATTGCACTATTTGGGGTGTGTGTGTGTGTGTGTGTGTGTGTGTGTGTGTGTGTGTGTGTGCAATGATGCCACAGCACCCATTAGAGATCACAGGTAAACCTGTAGATGTCAATTCTTCCTACCATGTGGATCATGTCAGTTGAACTTGGGCCATTCGTTTTGACAGTAGGCATCTTTGTCCACTGAACCATTTCACAGGCCCCTGCATTGAAAATTATAGCCAAGCTTGAATACTGACTGCCGCAGAATTCATCTGTGTTCCAAAGCCATACTTCTACTCTTTCACAGCTTTCAGCATGGGAAGTATGGTAAGTACTAGGATAGCATGTTGTTAGTGCTTACTTTCCTTCCTCTACTTCTGCAGCCTCTATTTTCAGCTCCAGTTCATGGGACCCAGAGGTACTGGGTATGAATCTCAAAGGTCTACCCTTGAAATGCCCTATGGTATACTGTTCCTAAGGTTTTTTGCTTCTAGAAGTATATTAAATAACTTTATTACAAACTACACTATGTTGTGCAAATGTAAAAGAGATTGAGTCTTGTGATTAGTATAAGGAGAGTCTCATATTATCTAGATCTTTGGCAGTTATTTGATAGATCCAAGCCAAAGACTGGTTAGAGTCTTTGGAACCAAAACCAAGGATAGATCAGGGGCTTTTCCATGAGCTTGCTTTATTGTTTGTTTCCTACATGCTTGATATTGATGTTTGAATAAGAGTTAATAATGATAGCAAAATATCAGCTGGTGGAGATATAGCAGGAGAAAATCCTTGAGAACCGACAAAGCCTCTAGCAGATATAGCCCACTTACAGCAGCCCAAACATCTCTTATACATGCCTTTTTAGTTATGAGTGGTTCATTTCATTTTAAGAAAATTTATTGCAAATTTAAACATTCTTGTCAGAATACCTAAAAGGGAGAATGTGGACCCATGTGGTTTTGGCGGACAAATGCTAGATATTTCAAAAGACCTTACTTTGTAAGTAGCTAGAAAAGCTGTGTTGTTTCAAGGGCTACTTTCCCAGATTGGAGTGACATGTTGTCAGGCTGTGGAACCTTTAGGAAATAGGGCATAGTTGGAAATGGACTATTAGACGCAGGCCAACCAAGGTGACAGCCCAGTCCTTGTAGGGTGCACTTTCTGTCTCTTGGCTATCAATCATGTGAACAATTGCTACAAGGAGTGGGGCCCCTTGTTTGTTCTGGCCATCTGGCTAGCTTACACCCAAAATAACCACACAGAAACAGTATTAATTAAAACACTGCTTAGCCATTAGCTCTAACTTCTTATTGACTCTTACATATTAGTTTAACCCATCTCTATTAATCTGTGTATTGCCACATGGCAGTGGCTTACCGGAGATTCTAACCAGCATCCATCTCAGGTGGGGGATCCCTGGCTTCTCTTACTCTGTCCTTCTTCCTCCCAGCATTCAGTTCTGTTTTCTCCACCTACCTAAATTCTGCCTTATCAACTAGGCCAAGGGAGTTTCTTTATTCGTTAACCAATGAAAGCAACGCACAAACAGAAGGAATTCCTACACCAAACAATCACGACCTCATGCTCCTACTACCATGAATGAGCTACTTAGTCATGGCCCCATCAATGTGATGGACTGAGCTCTCTAAAATGTGTTTCAAAACAAATATTTTTCTCCCATAAGGGGTTTCTGTCTGGTTATTAACATAGGGATGCAAACCTTACTGCTACATGTCACTTCTATAGTTGTCTATGTCTTTGTGACTGTTTCCTTCCTTCTGATTCCCTCACAGTAACACAGAACAAAGATTTCCTCCCAGATAAGACTTGGTTATATTTGTTAGTACAACTGTACTGTCTGATCAGCACTGTTTATAGTACAAATCCATCCTTTCTTGTTTGTCTAGAGCTTTATTATTTTTTGCCCAATCACAGTATTTCAGATTTGAGGGAAAGCAAACTCCCTTACCATTAGCTTCTGAACTGGTAGACAGTGAGTTATATAGTAGGGTTATTTCATGTCCTAGGTGTATGTACAGACAGTGAGTTTCTCTGGCTTCTAGACAAGGAAGGCTATAGCCTTCATGATATAATGGCAACAGGTTGATTAAATGGTAACCTCTTCATCAGAATCCAGGTGATGTGACAACCAATTTTTACATGTTAAGGACTTTGTAGAAGACTTTCAGAGTCTCCTTTGTGTGAGTAATCAAATCACTTTATCTTAAAGGCCAAGACCATTAATTCTTGAATGATTTAGTAACTGTATTTTCTGCCTCAGGCACAATTAAGGACAAGAGTGTTAATGTAAGAGGCTGAGCTGGCATCTGAAGTAGGATACCATTTTTTTCTGCCATTTATTTTACCTCACAATCAGAAGAAATAATTTACAACACTTTAAAGTTACAAATCAAGGTCCCACTTATTCAAGGGTCCAGGTGGACTGCACAGATCCTGCATATGGGCTTCAAGGCTATAGGGATATAGAAAACACTTGGCTTGCAGTATTTGGTTGTTGACACTACAGGGATCTAGATTGAAAAGTCAAGTTGCTAAAGATTTCTGTGTTTAGTCACTATACATGTAATGAACACACACAAATATAAAAGCTTCAGGCATCTAAAATTAAATTGCCTACAAATTTCACTTAATTTTCCCTTTGAAATGTATCTCCCTGCCCTAAATTCAGCATGTTTTTGAAGAATAGGCTCAGTTTCTGGCCTATAGTTTGCATGTTAGATTGACAGAGAACTAATCAATCTGAGTTCTACATCACTTCTACCTTATGAATAGGATTAGAGATGAGCAATGGGCCAAAGCAGCCATTGAGATGAAAGCCATAGCTTCTTCTAATGTGCTTGGCACATTAGAAAGTCAGAGGTTTTGAAAGTGACTTACAGAAAAGTCTGCTTGAAATCAGTTCAGCAGAGGAAATCAGAATTTAGGAACTCAAAGCTGCAGAATGCTCAATGACAAAGGCTTCTGTGCAAGCTCATGAATGAACCACATATGAACATGGTCTTGTGCTGGAACCTGATAAACCACCCATGAAGATGGCCTTGTTCTGGTATCTTTATAGTATGTATTCATGAGGCAAGATTTCTTCTCATTTCAGATTTTCACCTAGCACTCATGGAATACATGCTCTTTGCGATTTTAAAAATAAATGACAAATGTTTCTCCTCTCTGTATTTTATGTGTTGGATATTGTCATAGATTGCTAAAAACAAAAATACCTGGAACAAGAAGCATTAATCAGCTACACAACCAGAGGTGACTTCCTTTAAATACAATTAAACACACAAGTCCAGTAGGTAAATTGCAATAAAGCAAGCTTATCAACAATAAGTCGGGAGAAAATTAAACTTCAAATTATTCAGAAACTAACCCTAAATAAGGGGATCAAAAGGCATAAATCTACAGCAAAATGTTCCAGAGTGTGCATTTGAATTAGTCATTTTGGTTAAGCATTAATTCTTGCAGTAAATATATAACTAAAATGTTCTCAAGCTTTGAAATATATGCTTTAAAATTGGATGCTCATAAAATAAAATCTCAGAAAAGACAACCTTTATTCTTAATTCCCTTAATCAAAATAATGAAACGTATAAAGTAAGTCATCAGGATGGGAACTGGGGACAGATATTACTTACCTATAGCATAGATACAGGATTCTTGAAGTTTCTTCCCTATTGACTAGAGTTTATAGTGCTGGAACTCTTTATGTATGCAACCAAAAGAAACAAGTCAGCTACACTCTTACTCAGCTGGGAACCCTGCAATTTACAATAACCACCACTCCCAGGGCCAGATGTGTTCATTGGTACAATAGTGGCATGAGTCTCATGGTTGCAACCAATCATTTTCTGCTTTAGATTTAATGCATGTTCCACAGTACAGAACTTATTATTGATACCATTAATCAGATTAAAATCCCATGGCTGGCTATATCTGAAGCCCTAAGGAAGATCCTAATGCTATTATTTTGCTAAATACATGTGGTAATAAACTGCACCCAGATTCTTATACCCATATACTAGTGTATCCTTCAACACTTGTTAGAGCATTTTTGTAGTATATAGTGACTCATACAGAAAGCTACAGCTTGCCAGTGTGCAGAGAATCAGAGACTATGGGATGTTCAGCTCTAATTGGGACATCTATTTTATACTTTCTCTTCCCCAAGTCTCAGGGGTCATCATGTAAGAGAGATTGGGAAGATCATAAGAGTCAGAGGCAGTGAATACCCGCAGAAAAAGAGCACTTATCAAAAATGGCAAGATCAGTGCATGAGCTTCCAGCGGCTAGCATTGCACTACCAAGACTTTCACAGGATCAAGCCATTCAAAATCCTAAAAAGGATTCATAACGGAAGGACTTAGGAAGCCCCAATGTTAACTGAGGAACACTTAGCAAATTATGGCTACTGGGACAAGAAAGTCAGTTTTCTTCTGGTATACAGTTACCAAGAATATACACATGCTCTAGTAGATGGTCTCACCTCAGGATAAATGCAGGACGCACTAAGTGAAATCAGAGACTCAGATTTTTTTTCCAGAACATGTGAAGTTGGGAAGGAAAGTGGAAGACTATGAGACAAGAGAAAGGAGGGTAAAATTGATCAAATCACATTATGTGCATGTATGAAATCATCAAACAATAAAAAATTATTAAAACACAAAAGCAAACACGACAAAATTTTACAACAGTCTTATGTGACAAAAATCAATTATGAAAATAAATATAGTTTATAGACCCAGCTAAACCAAAGAATAAGCTTCCTAAAATGCCAAAAGAAGTTCTTTTGAAATTGCTCTTTTTCTTTGTAACAGACTTTGTCTAAAAATATGTTTTCAATCAGATTATTTACATTATTGATTAGTTATAGCTACTTTTTCCACCCAAATAGTTTTCTTCCAAAATGAGATGAGGCAAGTGAGGCTAATTTAGATTATAATATAGAGGAACTTAAAGATTAGGTAAGTTGAGATAGATACACTTAAGGATTTTAAGCAAGAACTTAGAGATACTTAAAAAGACATACATATTTTATAAAGTAAGAAACAGGTTACCTTTAGGATTTTTCAATTCCATGTTTATCAATATAAGATGTTTTCCTTAGAGTAGAATACTGATGGAGATAAAGCATGGTTGTCTCTAATAAAGTCATTGCAATGTCCAGCTTTCTGTTCTGATGTTATAGTACTAAACACAGGTATTCAATGGACAGGCAGCCATAAGGAAAGCTATGCAACAAAGTAAAATGCAAAGCCCTAAGCACAAATATAATTTGGCATATTAAATATATGATGTGTCAGTAAGTGTTGTTTTTTCCAATTTTATTTCCTCTTTTGAGGTGGGGAGAATAGATAATTTTATGCTGAATTATTGAAAAAAAATGCTGCCTGCCATTTCTTTGGTAGAATTTAGTTCTCAGAACTATAACAACTTCATGTGTTCTCATAATCAAATTCCTTCTTACTTGAATCAGTCATTGCTGTGAAGATAAGTAATCCATGAAATGTTTCAGCCACATTTTACCAGGAACAATGTCAGTTAGAATCGCGCAGTGTCTTAAATTATTTTACTTTGTGTCATCGCAGGAAGAGAGGAATCCTGGAGAACTTCAGGGTTTCTCAGGCAGACTTTACATTTTGGCCTGAAGTTGTCAGCCACATGTCAACTTGACACAAACCTAGACTTAACTGAGAAGAGGGGATTTCAGTTAAAGATTTGTCTCCATCAGATTGTCCTATGAGCACCTCTGTGAGTCATTTTCTTGACTGATGATTCATATGGGAGGGTCCTGCCCACTGTGGACATTGCCTCCCCTGGGCAAGAAGTCCTGGGTTGAACGAGAAAATAGGCCCAACAAACCATGGAGAGTTCATTAAGCAGCTTCTTCCTTGGCCTCTGCTTCAGTACCTGCCTCAGGTTCCAGCCTTGAGCTTAGGCTCTGAATTGTCTCACAATGAGCATGTAAGTCAAATAAACTCCTTGCTTCCCAAAGTTGCTTTTGTTCATACTGTCTGTTGCTGCCATAGAAAATTAACTAGGATACAGAGCAAGCAGCCTCTCTCCTCTCTTTTTCTTCTTTGCCATACAAAGTCAATAAAGTTTATAGATTCTTTATGAGCAAATGCATAGAGTCACCAAAGGTGAAAATACAGGGATCAGAAATGTGGCATAGCAGAACTGTAACAGAGGCTTGTCACATGATTGCTTCTTTGACTCTCATCTCACTCCGAATGCTTCAAAACTTTTGTTTCATCCACAATATTTCTGAAGAATCTTCAATCAACTTTCTTATTGTCTGGTATTTTGGGACTTCATATGATTTATTTAATCTTTGTAAAATAGACAATTATAGATGGTTAATTATTTTTTCTTGTAATCTTTCCATAATCTTTTCTTTAGTGTCAAGTAAAACCCATTTTTCTTTCAAGGTGAGACAATAATGGCAAATGTAAAAATCTCAGCTTGGTTTTCCCCAAATGTGTGTTCTACCATTTGTGATCTTGACATGTTTTCTGCAGATATTTGAGAAGATGTAGAAGAAAGGAAAGGGTAGCCGAACAGGTATACATTGGGATTTGCCACAGATCTCTTTCCTTCTCAGTCTATCAATTAGTGTCTCTGATATTAAATAAGGCAAGGTCTGTCCAAAAGGCAGACCTCTTTGCCTCCAGGGGTCAGTGTCTCCTTGAGAATCATTCCTCAGCTTGCCAAGAGGGGCTTGGAAGGATTTCACACATACTGAGGTGAGAAGAAGGCTTCAAGAATTTTATTTGCCTACAAAAACCACTTCTAAGTTTTCTTTTAAATGTGGACTGAATCTCAAACAAGTTTCTTCCTTTGATTGAGGAAGAGAGCTTGGGAGGGCACATGCAATTTTCACATTTCCACGTACTTTTATATGTCTTTGAAACCTAGACAAAGACTTTTGCCTTAGGCCACTAAGGGAGTGAATATCACAAAAGGGATTAACACGCTGCACTTGGTAGCATCAGATCTTGTATTAAGGTATTAGATCATACTTTTAATTCAAATAACTTCACATATGTTCAAGTCAGAATCATGAAGGCATATAACTTAGGGGAGAAAAAAATAAGCTTTAATTTAAGGTGACAGTACCATTGCAGTTTATTTGAAAGACAATTTCCAAGTAGTACATCCTCCATGATAGTATTGAAACCTTCTATGAGGCTGTCCCGGAAGTAATTGTGTGGTAAGGAAAATGTACGCTCTGTTTAGGAACCCCTCCTGCCTTCTACCTAGCCTTTCAAACTCACAGCAATTAAAACAATGAAAACTTAACTTTTCTGGAATTTTGACTTCAGAAGTAAGAATTTAATTTGCAGAACTCTCTGCAGCTCATTGAAATGAATAGCTACTGTTGGTTTGAAGTGGCTTATCTTGGAGAATATCACAATGCAGATTGGCAAAAGATGACTTTTACCTCTTTTATATTTAGGAAAAAAACTGTTTGCAAAACCCCTTCCAAAGTTGTAAGTGCTTTCTTTGTTCAATGAACCAATGCTCATTCACACCAATGTTTATGAAATGGAATGCCACAATGAGCATGACTGGAATTGAAGGATGGATTTTAATACGTAGATACATTATCTCAGAAGGATCTTTCACATGATCCTAATCCTATTATTCCATTACACCCCAGTTTAGTTTTTCTTAGCCATAATTTCTGTTGTGAGATAAATAACCAAAGGATTGACATTTATATATTTAAATTCGTTAATATATTTAAAAATGTTTTAGTTAAATGAACATTTTCTTTCATATTTATTTTTAATTTTTTAATAAAATATATTTGGATCATAGTTTTTCCCCCATCTCCAACTTCTTTCCAGATCCTCCTGCCTCTACCCACCCAACTTTATCTTCTTTCTCTTTCCATCCCTAAAATATCAAAACAAAAAGCCCAAACCAAAAATGAAAAGAAACAACAACAAAATAACCAAATATGGCAAAAAAAGGGAAGGAAAAATATGCTTAAACAAAATAAGCACACAAAAATCCCTGCAGTCCGTTTTGTGCTCTGCAGCTGCTCCTGAGCATGGGCGGGGCCTGGCATGGAGTGTCGTTGATAGAGCAAGTGATAGTCCTTTGGAGAAAACGTGTTTTCCCTTTTCCAGCAGGAATCACTTGTAAGTAGCTTCTTGGTAAGGGGTGGACTTTGCGTCCACTTCCCCTTCGCTGTGTCGTGTGATTTGGCCCTGTAAAGGTCCTGTATGTGCTCTAAAGATCTCTGTCACTTCACACATGCGTCAGCCCCACGTGTCAGGAAGATGGTGATTTCTTGGGGTCATCTACGAAGTCTCGCCCTTTCAATCCCACAGTTTTCACTAGGGCTTTCCACTCGTAATCAGGTTAAGCAATTTTCCATGTTCATCCCGATAACCAGTGTGAGCTAATCAGGAAATGCGCAGCAGGCACATGGCCACCTGTCAAACAGACGTCTATCTACGTGACTCCTGCAGAATTCTCAGGCAGTCACGGTTTATCGAATTTAATTTAGAAATTCAACTTTATCACATAGAAGGACTCTGTGGACTTTCTTCTCTACATTGATCAATTTGAATAAATTAAGTAGCTCTGACTATAATTAAGTATGTCTGTGAATGTTTGTCTTCCTTAAGAGTCTGAGAGAATTGATACCAGGATGTATTTGCAATGTATCTGCTTCTATACTCAATACTCAGTTTTTTCTTTTAAGTAAACTAACTACCAAATGAATTACATAATCAAGAAATCATGATCATAAAATTTATATGAATTTGATATTCCAATGTAAGTATTACAACCTACTGACCATAAATATGATAACCTTAATAGAACAATCATTTACATGAATTGAGTTGAAGAAAAATGCAAATTGAATGGATTATATTACTAAGGAAAACGAAGAGGCAATGCACTGTATTTTTTGGTGCCTTTACCTGTCTAAAGGAGTCATTAATTCATCTTTTCTTTAAAAATTAACTTATTCCATAGGAAAAAAATTATGTCTTCAACAAACATTTTAATTTTTGAAAAGAGATAAAAGCCTGGAATCATAGGCAAGAAATTACTAATCTTAATTTATTTAATTAGAATAATTTCTGGTAGAAAAGTTCAGTGTGTTCCCACAAGATTGGATAACATGGTGATGATATTCATGCTGGAGAGTTGGCCCAGTGGTTAAGAGCCTTTATTTCTTTCCCAAAGGATCTGCGTTTGACTGCCAGCACCCACATAGCAGCTCACAGCTCTAACTCTTGTCTCAGGAGATCTGAAACCCTTTTCTGATCTTCACAGGCACCAGGCATGCATGTGATATACCCCTCCCCACCACACCACATACAAGCAGGCAAAACACTAAAGTAAAATAATAAAATAATAATAATAATATCTAAAGTGTAAATGAAATAGGAATTCAAAGATTAGTATCATTTTTTCATAGCTGTTTTTGTTCATCGTTCTCTAATGGATTAATACTTCTAAAATTTTATGCTATTAGAAAAGTATCCAAAATAAAAGAGGTAGAACCAGAACATTGGAGGCAATGACAATGATTCCTCTCTTTAGAACACAACATAGCTTGTACACATATTAAAAGAAAAGTCAGTGTGCACCACACAGGACTCCACATGAAGCTGAATAGTATATGACGAAATAAAGAATATTGAAAGAATAGATACAGCAAAATGCATAGCACTGTATGTTGTAGAGAAGAAAAATAAACACGCTAAGAAGACAGTTATATTGTAAATCCACTTTGAACACTTAGAATTGCGCTCATTTGCATCGAAACTTGAACTTTGTCTTCTGCCTGTGTGGGGAACCCAGTACAAGTCCCAGTAGTTGACTTAGCTATTTATGAGGGAACCTAGACCACCGTTCTCATTAATTTACCAGGAGCTTTAAAGCCATTAGCCTTGCTTCCCTTTGATCACTGCTTACTATTGCCCCAGGACTCCTTTCTGAAAACTGCCCATTTACCTCCCCCATATTTTTGGATGTCATCCTCAATCTTTCAGTCATGTGGTGTGTTTCTTCGGTGTTGATCTGTGCCCCACTAAATCATTTCCATTTTTTCTTTAGTGGATCAGGATTTCCAGCTTGAGTGCACACTTAGATGCTTTGGAAACTGTGTTTTCCATTGCTTTCTGTGCCGAGGGCAGTGTGGAGCAATAGAAAGCTTAAAAATTAATATTTCTGTGTCTTTAGAAATGACTATTAGGAAACTTGTTAAAAGAATGGCTATTTCTTGGGATACAGCCCTCAATAAGAAGAAAAATAACCACAGCTGCCCCATAAAAAAATCCAGATTATGTATGCTGTCATCTGTCGCCCTGAGAAAGCACATCAGACTCTTCTTGCCAGAAGTTAAACATGCGCGCGCGCACACACACACACACACACACACACACACAGAGAGAGAGAGA
>LOEQ01005968.1:37807-50595 GCA_001685075.1 Bramus lutescens | reverse complement strand
GAGAGAGAGAGAGAGAGAGAGAAAGTGATGTAGGAGGGTCATCCTTGGCCTTTTGATAGGCCAGCCCTTAGATCGATGAAATAGAATAGAATTCTGGGAGAAAGAAAGCAGAGGCAGGCACAAATTGTATGTTGTTATTTCGGGGTATAAGCTAGCCATGCAGGAGCTGGACCAGACGAAAAACAGGCCCACTCCCCTTTCACTACAAGAGAGATTATATGAATATATTCTGGACACAGAAGAGATGGGTTTTGTGGTTTCTGTGGACAGCAAAACATGACCCTATCCATGTGGGAAGCTCTTCTCCTTCTGTGTTAGGTCTAATTCTATTTTCATTGTTGGCTGTTTCTCCACAATAATTTTTTAATTGATTTTTGTTGAGCTCTACATTTTTCTCTGCTCCCCTCCCTGCCTCTCCCCTCCCCTCTTCAGCCCTCCCCCCAAGATTCCCATGCTCCCAATTTGCTCGGGAGATCTTGTAATTTTTAATGGAAATTAAAATATAAAGACCAGAAATCAGGAGTCTTTTAAAAATTGTTTACCTTATGTGTATGGTTGCTTTTCTGCATGTATGTATTACCAACACATGTATGCCTGGTTCCAGCAGAATCCAGAGGACATTGGTTCCCCAAGAACTGGAGTTTCAGATGGTTATGTCACCATGAGTGTGCTGGGAATTGAACTTGGGCCCTGTGAGCACAAAGTTTCACCACTAATCCAGAAGCTATTTGCAAATGGTTGCTTCTGGGAGAGAGAAAATCAGTTTTCTTCAATGGAATGCCACTGGGTACATGAACCACCTCCAGGCAAGTCCTAAGCTCAGAAGTATTTGGCCAACACAAAATAGTCTCCATGATTTTTTTTCCGTTTGCTTGTTTGTTTTATTTTGTTTTTGAGAAAGGGTTTCTCTGTAGCTTTGGAGCCTGTTCTGGGACTAGCTCTTATAGACCAGGCTGGCCTTGAACTCACAGAGATTCTCCTGAGTGCTGGGATTAAAGGCGTGTGCCACCACTGCCCAGCTAGATTATTCTTAAAGAGAGAAAGAACATGCTGTTGCAAGGGTAGGAAATGGGGAAGATCTGTAAAGGGTTGGAAGATAGAAAAGAATATGATTGATTAAAACTTTATGAAAATTAAAAAGGATATTTCTGTTGAGACTCCAGTTTTCACAATGTCTTAATTTTACATCCGCAAGTCTATATGATAGGGGTATTCATAAAGTAGTATTTTCTACTCAAGATCAATTCATTCATATTTATAATCTCTTATATCATATTAGAAATGACAACTCAAACTTCAAATCTGAGAGACCTGTTAGGTCAATATAAACGGCATTTATAGACATGTCTGTTATTTATAATTGTATCTGACCAAATTGGTTACCTATACTCAAATGGCAAGAGATCGTTTTTATCTGATTATTCTTGCAGTGATCTTTGATATGGTTGGGTAAGAATTGTGAGCTCACTCTAAGGTGACCTGAAATGAAGTATGGCAGAGAGAGTTCTATTAGAGATATCTAAAATAAAAAAAATGTGAAATAGATCATTACTGAGTAAAATTTTGTGGATTAAAATAGATGAGGCAAGGACAGACAGTTACTGATTGATATATACATCCAAGGACTCAAATAACTTAGAGGATTAGTTAGATGCCATCTCCACAAACTGTACCTAATTCTGTGTATGAAATAAAGTTTTTAAAAGAAACCTAGAGCAAACCCTTCCTCCCAAAGTTATCCTAGGCAGGGCATACATTTACGGAAGTGACAGGACACAAAGAGGAGAAGCACAGACAACTTAATTAAAGAGTTTAATTCTGTTGTGTAGTCATAGGAAAAAATGTTAGAGGAAACACTGAAAATTGTTCAAGTTCTCAAAATGCTTGTAAGATTGTAGCTAATGTAACTTTGGTTCAGAAAGCTTACCATGTCTTAAAAAAACTCAGAACATCTTTTTAAGACAAGCTTTCTTCATATCCCTCTTTGAAACTTCCTTTATTGCCCTTAATTTCAGTTCACATGCCTATTTCTGCAGGGGTGGGATGCCTACCCACCTAACTCATAATAAACTTCCTAACATCCTATCCTCTCTGCTGGTTCGGTATGTGCTATGCCTCTGCCAGAACTAAGCACACTCTGTTTTATGTTCCATTTGTCTACCATCAGTGTACATGGAATTTAGCATGGTTAAAGATAAGGACGAAGCTTGTTTATAAGCTGTTTGCTATATCCTCAGTAGTTGACATAAATACAGTGCCTACTAGATGTCCAGTGAAAAGCTGAGTCAGTTCAGGAAATGGAAGATCAATTTGAATCTTCTTAGGAGCACAAAATTGCAAAGTGCATCCTATTGCTGCCAGCAGAGACAATTCATAGTAATTAAAATGGGAAAGTTTATTATAAGGTATCATTAGCTGTAATAGGAGGTTAGAACAATGACCATTTGGTTAATAATGATAAATGGAAGAACAAAGAACTATTGATGGAATAAGTACCACCACCCATGCTGTAATAGGGCTCCTAAGGGAGAGACACAGATTTTTCGCTAAGGGTCTTAGCACTCAGACCCTGCTGAAGAAAACATAGCCCAGTTCCCAAACAGTGCCATGGTGCCCAGCTGGCTGCACCTGTACGACATCTACCATCTGGAGCAGTAAGAAAAGCTATCCATGAGGAGCCCAAGGCAAAAGAGTGAGTGGCCTCTGGATTCTGTTGGCTATTCTGTTATGCCGGAGATGGACACTGGAGAAGCTTCAAGGATCCTGGTACCAAAGAATTTATCTGTGTTGTGGTAATAAAGAGGGAGGAAAGGAGAGGGGGGGAAGGGAGGAAGGAGACTAAGTCAGAACTGGAAAGCAATATCTCGGCCTATAGTGATTATTCCCCAGAAGACTGTATCAATATAACCTCAGCACAAGAAGACAAAAGAAAAATAAAGGGCTCAGTCAAGGGGCTCTGTGTCTTTTTCACAATGCAATCATAAAGGGTGAATCTGATACTGCAAGGCAATGACTGATAGATGACACACTAGGAATATGTCCTATTGCTGCAGGTGTTCTGCATCTATGAATAAAAGGTTGTTAGTTATTCTGGCATCATGAATCACATAACCAGATGTCTGATTGATCCTTCATGGCATTAAATAACTAGACATTTAGAAACATCTAATTCTGATTATCTTAACAAAGCAATGACATTTAAATAGGAAAACACTTCATTTATTGGACTATTCTTAACTCCCAAGTTCCTAGACATTTCTCCACTTCTTGATAGTCTTTAATGACCATTTCCAGATCCTTCTGACAGAGAATCCAAGCAATTAATGCCACCGTCTTAATAGTACATTTGTTTGGTATAATTTGTATCTTTATGAACTCACCATGAAAATGGCTTTCCAAATACCAGGGCAGATGAGGAAACAAGTAGAAATCAATAATGTCCTCCATAATTTCAACTCCTGATCTTCACACACCCCTTCTCCCCAGAAAGACAAGAAAGAACTTGTAGACATGCTGCTTCCTATTTTAATTCTTGTTATATAGTGAAGGCAAAAAGATTTTAAAGGCAAAATAACATCTCAGAAGAATTAACTCTAAATTAAACAAAAGGGAGACCATCATGGATAGGGTAGCTAGCTGAATTAGAGGGACCTCTTAAAATGGGCTCCGGAGATCAGAAATGAGAGGTTTTAGAAATGCTAAGCAGCAGGAATCATCTCCAGTACAGTTTGAAAGAGAGAGTTTCCCTGAAAACCACAGTCCTAAAACCTCAATGGATCAAGTTCTGCCAATCAAATCTCTTGTAAAAAACCTGGCCCCCAAGTGAGACTGAATTCAGCTAACTCACTGATTTCAGTCTCCTGAGGTCTTGATGAGAGGAGCCAGATGACTTGATCAGACCCAACAGAACTCTAGAGTAGCATACTAGAGTTACACAAAAATTAGAATAATCATAGTAAATGATGCTGAGTTTATGTAAGTTAGTTTCTTACATGATACCAATATTGCTTCATCTCGTTGTATTAAAAATTACTAAACTGGGGACAGACAGTGGTGTTGTACACTTTTAATCCCAGCACTCAGGAGATAGAGATAGGTGGATCTCTGTGAGTTCGAGGCCATCCTGGTCTACAAGAGCTAGTTCCAGGACTAGCCAGGACTATTACATAGAAAAACCCTGTATCAACCCCCACCAAATTACTAAACTGATGTAAAGGTTTACAAAGATTTTATTTAATGGTTACTATTTACTCACTGTTATATGACTGTATTTTTAAAGTTGAGGCTTTGTATGGTTTACAGTATTAACTGGCTTCCACATAACATAGTTAGAAAGCAACATTCACACAATTTTTCAGACGAAGCAGGAGTTTCAGAGACCCTTCTTACCAGTAGAGAAATGATCCTGGTAATGGGCCCACATCTTTACCTTTCAGGGAACTTCAGTTTCTTAAAGAAACATTGCTCTGTGGATTTAGAAACTGAATACAAAACCAACTAAACACAATAGATCTTAATTTTCAATGCATTTTAAAATAGTTTGCATGGACTAAGCCCTTCCCTTCATGTCCTAAAAGCTCCCCAATTATCCTGGTATTGGCAAAATAGAACACTAAAATTTTAGTAATAATTGTACAAGCAACCAGTTAAGATGTTAACTTGATGAGGAAGACATAGTTCTCATCACCAGTTCATATTCATCTGAATTAATTTGCATTTCTCCATATAAGGCTTTAATTTGTAAACTATTCTACTCCTTTGACCTAGACATAAGAAGAATGCTTTTCTTCTCACCCCAAATTGTCAATCTAATTTTAAAAATGTTGCATACATATATGTAGAAGTTAATAAATTATGTGACAGTCTTCTTATTAGTCTGTGGTGAAACTTGAGGTAATAAATTCTAATTCTTGGTTTCTTTTTATTTCCAGTTTTTTGGATGCATCAACAAATCATGGTAGTCTGCTTTATTTTGGGGGGTTTTGCCTTCATATAGAACCCTATTGTCCTAAGAATAGCAGCTAAATAAGAACTTGTATTATTATATTATTTTCTTCAATAACGTATACCCTTCCTCAACAACATGCACCTTAGCCAGTACATGCAGCAATAAGCAGTTTGAATCAGAGTAGTGAACACTTAATTGTCAGATATGTATTCTCCTAGTCATACCTGTACTTCTGTAAAGAACTGTGTCACTGTTAGAACATCAGTAGTGAGAGCAGAAAAGGAAATGCTCTTTGCATTTTAAGGCCCCTCTTAAAAAACCATTGTACAAGTTTGCACACCTAGCAGCAGTGGAGGAGTGTTCACATTGTTCCACATCCTCTCCAACATAAGCTGTCATCAGTGTTTTTGATATTAACTCTTCTTACAGGTGTAAGATGCTATCTCAGAATTGTTTTGATTTGCACTTCCCTGATTTCTAAGGATGTTGAGAATTACTTACATGTATTTTGACCAATCGAGATTCTTCTGTTGAGAATTCTCTGTTTAGATTTGTACCCCATTCTTATACTGGATTATTTCGTATTTTAATGCCTAGTTTCCTGAATTCTTTATATATTTTGGAGATCAATCCTCTGTCAGATGTGGGGTTGGTGAAGATCTTTTACTGTTCTGTAGGTTGCTGTTTTGAAACTTGTACAGCTACTTTGAAAATTAGTATGGTGGTTTCTCAGAAAACTGGGAATCAATCTACCTCAAGATCTGGCAATACCACTCTTAGGTATATACTCAAAGGATGCTCAATCATACCCCAAGTACACTTACTCAACTATGACTCATAATAGCTTTATTCATAATAGCCAGAACCTGTGAACAACCTTGATGCCCCTTAACCAAAGAATTTATATAGAAAATGTGGTTTAATTACACAATGGAGTGTTGCTCAGCAGTAATATACCCAAAGGATACTCAATCATACCTCAAGAACATATGCTATATTCATTGCTGTATTATTTGTAGTAGCCAGAAACTGGAAACAACCTAAATGCCCCTCAACTAAAGAATGGTTAAGGAAAATGTGGTACAGTTACACACTGGAGTACTTATTACACAGTGGAAAAAAAATAATGACATCTTGAAATTTGTAGGCAAATGGATGGAACTAGAAAACATCACACTGCATGAGGTAACCCAGGCCCAGAAAGACTAATAAAATATGTACTCATTCATAAGTGCATTTTAGACATAAAGGAAAAAAATCAGCCTTCAATCCACAATCCCAGAGAACCTATACAACAAAGAGGACCCTAAGAGTCATACATGGGTCTAATCTACATGGGAAGTAGAAAAAGACAAGATCTCCTGAGTAGATTGGGAGTGTGGGAATCATGGGAGAGGATAGAAGGGGAGGGGGAAGTAAGTGAGGGGAACAGAGAAAAATATATAGCACAATAAAAACAATTGCAAAATTATAGTTCTGAAGCAACTAAATAATTTTATGGTTTGGTTCACCACCACATGTGGAACTATATTATATGGTCACAGTTTTAGGAAGGCTGAGGACTTCTAATCTAGACAGACATTACAATGAAACCATTGTGAAAAACTAATTTTAGGTTGCGGTAAGTTACTAATAATTTTCTAAAACCTAGCTCAATAATTATAGTCATTTTGATGTATCTCAAAAAATGACATCTTGAAAATTTCAGGCAAATAAATGGATGGAACTCGAAAAAAAAATCATCCTGAGTGAGGTTTCTGAGACCCAGAAAGACAAACATACTATGTATTTACTCATAAGTGGATATTAAATGCAAAGCCAAGTATAACCAGATTACTTTCACAGCCCCAGAGAAGCTAGGTAATGAGGACCCTAAGATTGCCCTGGGAAGGGGAAATAGATGAGATCTGCTGGGTTGGGTAAACTGGGGTTTGGTGGGTAATGGGCAGGGAATGGGGGATGGGAACATGAGGAATCAATCAGGATGGTCAAATTGGGAGAAGGATGGAGAGGGAGAGCAATGAAAGAAATATCTTGATAGAGGGGGCCATTATGGTGTTAAAGAGAAACCTGTTGCCAGGGAAACCCTCAGGAATCCACATTGTTGACTGTAGTTAAAGCAATAGTGGAGAGGGTGCCTGAACTGGGCTTCTCTTGTAATGGAGATTGGTGGCTGCCCTAGTTGTCATCATGGAACCTTCTTTCAGTATCTGGTGGAAGCAGATGCAGAGATCCACAGGCTAGCACTGAGCCAAGCTCAGGGAGTCCAGTTGAAGAGAGGGAGGAGGGATTATATGATCAAGGGAGCATCAAGATTCTGATGCCCACGGAGACAGGTGACCTGAGCTCCTGGGAGTTCACAGACTCTGGACTAACAGGTAGGGAGCCTGCATGGGACCAACCTAGGCCTTCTGCTTGTGGGCAACAGTTGTGTAGGTTGGTTTGTGTGTAGGGCTTTTGGCAGTATGACCAGGATCTAACCCTGGCATGAACTGACTTTTTGGAACCTATTCTATATGGTGGGTTGCCTTGCTCATCCTTGATGCAAAGGAGAGGAAACTTAGGTCCTCTGTAAGAATAATACATGCCCTTAACTGCTGAGCTATCCTTTCAGCCTCTATTAATTATTTTCTAATTTGTGCATTCTATTAACTGCATAGCTTTATTTCCTCAATAGAAGAAAAATCTTCAAATTATCTATGTCCTGATGCTTTTTAAGTAATCTAGTTTTGATTTCTAAATGTTCAAATTGATATAATAAAGATTTTAGATTAGTTAAAATATATCTAGGATTTTAGTGAGAATTACTTTGACAGAAAAAGAATCATGTTTATTGAATGCTTGAAGTAGTCAAAGATAATGTTCTTGTAAACTGATTCCCCTCACCAATAATATTTAGCGCAGTTAAATGTTTAGAGAATTAAGGACCAAAAAGTAAGTAAGTAATAAATGATTTTCCATGCAGATTAACTTATTCAATGTCTTTAAAAGTACCTATCGGTTTAGCACCTATGAGTGTAACTGAATTTATAATTAAAAATTATGATTACTATTTCAATTATTTTAGTAGTATGCAGTTTATTTTATTTACTTCTGCCTTCATTACTATGCTTTTCCTTTGTTCTTAATGTATTCCACCATTTATTTATCACTAATACAAAAATTTAGAATATTTTCCATTCTTTTATTTTTTTTCAGCTAGTTTATAAAACTTATAAAACATCTTGCCTTCCTGTGGCCATGGGCAATTTTCAATAGTGATGCTCATATCTACATGTTTTTTTGGGAACTACATTGTATTATGTTGCCTCTAGGCAGACAATTTTTCTTTGATGGCAGTAATATTCACCCAGACATCTTTATTTTTCAGCTGTTCTTTCACAATAATTGTAATAAAAATTGTGAAACATTTCCAAGTGATAAAGACAGCTGACCTGGGAATGCAACTCAGTGTGCCCAAAATTCATTGGAATGATCTCCCTTATAGGCGCTGTAATTGGAATGCTTCTGAACCCGCAAAGATCACTAACAGGGCTGCTGCAGATGACTGTGAGCTCCTCTTGATAATGCATACTGACACATGAAAAATGTTTTCTGACTTATTAAACTAATATCAGAACATAGTTTAGAAAAAGTCTTGGGTTACTGAGACAAAGCACTAACCTATGCTATGGGTCATGAACATCCCACTTAGGAGGGATACATAATTTCTTCCCCCTGTTTGAGTTCAATTACCTAGAGGGAATATAATGAGATACTTTTTGCATGAAAAGTTATATTTTCCTATAAAGTAAGTATAAGAACTTAAAATGGTGATAAATATAATATTTTACATTCATATTTGGGGGTTTGTACAGTAAGTGACAAAAATTAATTTGTTTTTCTTGCCAGGTAAATTTACATATGATTCAAAAATGCTAAAATTTAGTGTTTATTTAAGTTGGTAAGTGTTTTATAACTAGTGCAAGAATTAGTCTCATATACAAGATATTAGACAACAAATAGATAAAGGTCTAGGAACTGTATATCAAAATTCAAGGTAGCTGTCATTAGATATTAGTAGTATATATTAATCCACAAAGCTAGTAATTGGTTCAGTAAATGTACTTCTCTAATCAAGAAAATGACATGTTGAAAAATAAAGGTAGATCCAGGAAGACTTTCAGAGTTTGCCTACAAAACTACAAAACTTTGTGTGTTTTTGCCATTAGATTTTGTGCTATGAAGCATGGTCTCAACATAGCCCAGGTTGGTCTGAAACTGCTGAGTCACCTCCAGTCTCTCAAGTGCTAAATTAGAGGCATAAACAATCACTCAGGCTACATAAGCATATTTATGATTAATCTAATTGATCATCAACTCTCCTTACATTTCGTGTAGACATTGAGATTTTAATGTACAGTCCAGTCACAGTAGCATCCTCAAATGCCGGATTCTCTATCAAACTGCGCACTGAAGAGATTCAAAGACGTTTCAATATGGCTAGAGCACTCTAAATATTTCCTTTTTAAATGGTTTATTTATTTTTAGTTTATGTGAAGGAGTGTTTTTGCTTGCAAATGTGCATATGTACTAAATGCACAGATTGCCTGTATGTGCCAAATGAGGCCATCAGATCTTGGACATCGAATTACAGATGGTTGTGAACCACCATGTATGTGTACTGGGAAGTGAAGCCTGGTCCTCTACATGAGTACTGAGTATCCTTAACCACTGCACCATCTCTACAGCCCTTATAAACCTTCCCTTAATCATTGAATCTTTGCAGGGAAGCTTAGTTGCTCTTGAAGTTATTGCTAGTTAATTTTATATATCATCTTAGATAAGAATAGTAACACCGTGCTAAACACAATCTTTAATAACAAATTCTGACTTGCCTTCTGCTCTTAATTTTTTTAGCACAGTGAAAATATCCTGTATTTTATTCCAAAATTAGTTCTCTAGGTGGTATGAACATCAATAATGTCTTCAATGGATGGTCATCAAATGTTTTGAGAGCCAAAAGTAAGCAGCACCTACATTGTTCCTGACCACGAATGTCTTTGAATTTTATGGTTCTCTTCAGAAAAAGGGCACAAGCCTCTTCCATGTAAAATGCTAAACCCACTTATAAACCAGATCATCTTTTTTTTTTGATCTCTTCATGTTTCTTTCCTTCCTCCCTAAACTCTCAGAGTATTTTAACATTCAGATTTCCTCATTTATTTCTTTTACATGCCTAGTTTAAAATTTTTCTTTTGCTGTTGAGGCCTGTTTTTAAATAGTTTAAAAAAATGCACACATCCAGGTCATCTCCAGACCTTTGTCCCCCACCTTTTTCTTTCCTTTCTTCTTCTCCACATCTGCTTCCTCTTTCTGTTCATCTTCTTGTTTGCTTGTGGCACTCAGGATGAAACTTCGGACCTCAAACATAATAAGCAAGACTAGATAATTGAGTTATACTTATCACAGACTTAAATTAGCATAACTTCTTGATGTTTCCCCCACATAATATTAACTAAGTTGGTCTTCTATGGTTTATAGGTTAAAACAGTGGGTAAATGGGTTTGTAGTACTTTCTCTAATAAGTTATTATATAATATTAAGGAAAGAAGATAAGCTATGAAGTAAGTAAAGGCAGATTTGAATCTATTACTTGCTCTGTGAATTTGATTGAATTGCATGATCCTTCTGATAATCTTGTTTTCTTCAAGTGTATGAGGATACAGCATCTGCATGCCTAGCTGGCTGTTGTAGAGGACAGATGAGATCAGTAATTCTCATAGAAAGGAGAATAACCTGGCATCACTTCCATAGTTATGTATATTTTATTTCAATTCATTATAGACCATACATTTTAAAAAATAAAATTGGGTTAATTACTAAAAGCACAGAAAAACAAAGGAAACAGAATATATGCAATATATATATACATACACACACATATATATAATACACAGATATTAGGTTTAATTGGCTTAAAATCATACTCTCTGGTTTCCTTTAACATTTGTAAGAATTGATTCTCATTTTTTGTCCTTGGGAATTAAAAGTAAATGATATGACTTGGACTGTTTTGGTGTGTGTCTACTTATACATGCCAGCTCACGTGTGTGTTTATATGTGAACTTGTGGAGACTTTTTCAAACATTGTGCTATGTTCTGTGTAATTAAAATGACTCCCTAAATTTATACAGCTCAATTTTCTACAATGAGTTGACTCAATTTTAAATCTATTTATTCTCCTTATTCTTTTTGTTAAGATTTCAAGCAGTTCGAGTTTTCTAATAGGTTATAAATTTAAACTAAAATTAGGTTTATTACAAAATTGGAGAAGTGAGAGTAAAGGTGTATAACACTGATATTTCAAGGCAAGAGAGCAAATCATCAAAAGAGCTTCTAATAAAACACATTTATACTTAGCCCATTTTGCATCTTTTCATTAAAATGCTTCTTTATTTAACCAAGTCTGAAATACTATAAAAATGAACAGCCATTTTTAAACAGAATCATTACATATCATCCCTAGAAAGCTAAAATATATAACAAAAAGCTCAAGAAAATAAAAACTCTTTTACTTCATTTAAAAATGAGGGCTAGAGTGCAGGAAGTTTCACCTCATAGTTAGAGTGCCTCAGAGACCACACACAACCTGCCAAGAATCACACATCGCAGATAGTTAATCAATGCATGTTTAATAAATATACAGATGAATGAGTAGTAATAACAATGATTCTATTTACATAAAGTAAAATGAATTGTCATATGTAGAACTGTCTCATTCATTCATTTGTACACCATATGTAACAGCCAATAAATTAGTTACACTAAATAGAAGGCTCATTCCAGTCTCTCAGTAACCTTGTAATGATGCTTTAGATGCATGCAAATTCAAAGCAAACTTATTCAGGATGTAAAAGACTATGTCTTCTGTGAGTTGAGTTGCCCTAGTGAGGTTTCCATGGGGATCCTGGGGAAAGCTGAACTTGATGACTAGTAGACATTACTGGGAGAGCAAAAACCAAGCGGAACCCAGAACTTTATAGAGATGTATGGCTCCAGAATACAAGCAAACTTGGTAGTTCTCCACTTTAGCTAAATAACACATGCTGAGAGAAATTTTGAAAATTGAAGTGAAGGTACAATTTGTACCAAACACAGCATGCTGATGTTCAGCAGTCACTGTCTCTTCTAGTGAGAAGCATTAAAATGTAAAACCTCTAAGGTTGAGCAGTTTATCAGACAGTTTCCAAGAAAGAGCTCAGGTGACAGATTTAACTCAACCAATATTACATTTTTCCTTGCGTGAGATTTTTAAGTGTAGAAGAACTGTCTTCAATATATCAGCTGGTATTGTTCAAAACCACAATGTCCTCTCTTACTGGTGTGAAAAGATGCCATGATCAAGGCAGCTTACAGAATAGTTATTTGGGGTTTTGGATTTTGAAGCATCAGAGTTTACGGTGGCAGAGTAGAGGTGGCAGGCTGCAGGCAGCTTGATGAGCTGCTGAGAGCTCGCATATTGGACCATAAACAGAAGGCAGAGAGCACACTGGGAGATGTGGGAGTCTTTTGAAACCTCCAACCTTGCTCCTAGTGACACACCTATTTTAACAAGGCCATACCTTCTAATCCTCCCCAAATAGTTCCAACAACTGGGAACCAAGTATTCAACTATATGAGCCTCATACGGTTCTCATTCAAGCTATTACGTACTACTTGACTTTAGAACTGTTGTATTGTGATGATTATTTTGCTTGAGTGTTTGACCAACTAGTCAATAACTCTGTTATAGTGGTATATTATTCGTGTTTCAATCAATAAAGCTTACCTGAAGATCAGAGGTCAAAGCAGCCACACT
>LOEQ01005967.1:86076-96293 GCA_001685075.1 Bramus lutescens | reverse complement strand
GAGGGGGCAGGAGGTGGAAATTTTTAATAATAATAATAATAAAGAAAAGAAAAAAATAAAAAAAAGAAACTTTGTGGACAAGTTTGTAGGAGCTACAGGAATTAAGAGAGCTCTCTCTCCTCAGAGAGCTTCAGGCGTGGTGCACTATCTTGGAGGTAGATGAGGAAGGTGGGTTGTTATCTTCCATCTACTCATAGGCAAGCACCTGCTGAGACTAGACTACTCATTGACTGATGATACCACCATGGCATTGTCAGAACCAAGACTCAGCTAGGAAAGATGAGCTCTATGATCACACACTGTTCAATGCTGCAGGGTATAGATGTCATACTGTTGAGACCCAGCTACTTCTTGCTCTGCCACATTTGTCAAGTCTACAGATGGAGCCCGCTCCTGGTGGCTGCACTTTGTGGACACATAGAAAACTAAACCAATGCCAGACATCATTCCTCTGTCTCTCACTAAGGTCTCTTTATTGAACACCTCTCACTGTAGAATTTTTTAAAGGTTTCCTTTTAGGAATAATTATCAAATCCGTACTTCAGGCAAAAGATACATCTGCAGCAATCAGTAACTCAGAAGTAAAGGTACTGCCGAGAGGAAAAGAAAGGTCTATGAAGAGCCAGAGATGCTCATATCAAGGTGCCCTTAAGAGAAGTCAAGAGGACTGTGTTACCAGAGAATAGTGAAGATAAACTCCACCTCATTAGCTATTTCCTACGCATCCCAGAAAAGCAGCACTCCACCTGGCTAAGACAAATTACCACAGGACAGCACGTATATTAAACTCTCTAAAAATATAGGACTAAAATCTACTGCTCATTAGGATTCAATCTACTACTCATTGGAATGATTCTTTCTATTTAACATTATTGTTTGTTTCTATGACTACAGGTACACTTCTGAACATAATAGGTAAAAAGTTATAATTGAAATTAAATACATTTTCTCTTGATATACTGACTAAGAGCTAATGTTTCTAAACGAATAACATTTGTAACTATGAAAGTTAAGACAGCACATATTATGCCTATAGGTAATGACAGCTTATAAATTAGTCCTACATTTTTAAAATAAAAATAATGATGACTCCAGGAACCAAGCTTAATGAACATGAGTCTAGGAAACCCTAGCATTATTTCACTGGGATTGCTAAAGACGATAGAGAATGGTCAATTCATTAAGCTAAGTCAGCAAGCTGAAAAGTGGTAAAGGTATCTTTAGAGACATGGTTGGAAGATAAGAAACCTTGCTGGTGCAAAGGCTGAAGTCAATTGTATTCATTTAACCACCCACAAAATTCCTAAGGACCAGATTGTTATTTTCATGTTGTAAGGTTTTTCACACAATTCTTAATGAACCCAAAAATTTACTACTGAGCAGTCAAGATACAGAGAAATGATCAATGAAGTAAGAGTATACCTGTGACTACTTCCAGGTTTCCACCAGCTGACCTACCATCACTTCCTGGTGCAGCAGTAGAATTGTCAATCTCATGTCTTCTCTATGCTAGTCAAGGAAGCAATCCACCTGCCAATAATCTAGTGTTCTGTTGTTATTTTTTTTCCAAGTCCAGTTGAGACCTTATAGGTTCCATTAGTTAGTCATCGTTCTTTTATTCTTAGCATGAATGTTCTTTATGTTCAATTACCCTACTCAACCCTACAGTCACTGTCATGTGGAAAGAGGGGCTTGGAGATATTAAGTTACCCAAGTTAGTTAGTATATGTCAAAACCAAATCACACACTGGATCTTAGTTTCCTACCTGTACAGTAACTGCTTTGCATGCTGTATTGTTTAAGGTTTGTCATAAATGGCTTCCCTGAAACTAAGAGTGAAACTTTGTTAAAGAAACCCCTTCCATCTTTTAAATATATAAAAAATAGAACTGAAATGTGTACTCTAGAAAACCGCAGAGTGATGAAGCACTCCAAGAGAAAAACAGAAAAAAGTCAGCTGGCAAAAACTAAGGACTGCTGAGAACAGGAGACATAGTCTCCTCCATAAGGAATCCATAATTGACATACAATGCCATGTGGTCAGCCTTGAAATTTTATATATATATATANGTGTGTGTGTGTGTGTGTGTGTGTGTGTGTGTGTGTGTAAAAGAAAAAGAGGCCATGGTTTCTGAAGGGAACAATGTATGGAAATGGAACTGGCTGGAGGGAGGAAGGGAAAGAGGAAATAATGTAATTATATTTTAATTTAAAATGGTTTTGATGTTTGAACAGCCAGCATAGGTTCTTGAGACCAGAGAGCAGAAGTAATATTCATGTCATCTATCATACTCAGATCATTTGGAGCGACTATGAACAGCAATGAAGTTGTAATGATCACCACTGTCTTTTCTCTGTGGACTAATTTGATCTTGATAAAGGTACCAATGTCATGCTATGTATACGAGATCAAAGTTTATCACTCAATTTAAATGTCCTTCAGTAGGATAACTTACTTACTGGATTTCAAATACATAATAAGATTGATCGGTTTCAGATTCCTCTTAAGAATCCTGAGTAAGTAGCATAGTAAGACCATCTAGACTTTATCATGTCACTAATAAATGAAAAACTGCTAGGAAGGAAGAAAGCGATACTCAGCCAATGTGTCCAAGGACCCACAACTATTAAACAGCAGAGATGAGATTCAAATCCAAGCTTCAAGCATTCAATGGACATACTACTGTATTAACCCTTATAGTCTGAATTACACATTAAATTTTATGTTAAACTTAAAGATCTGCTTTTGGTTGTTTTTTAAAATTAATTTGTCCTGAGTTGTCTATATAAAATACATTTGCCAGAAGCCTAAATAAGAGCCTAAAGGAGTAAAGAGTTAAGCTTATAATAAAAAATTCATTTCTAAGCTAACTCATCATGTCTCAGCTTAATTTGAACTTCCTCCAATAAATCTTTCCATCCCCGCCCTGCAAATTCTGACCTGGAGGTCACTAGTAAACTTAAGTGTTGATTACTAAAGTTACTCTCAGGTGGGTAAGTTATGTCAGAATAGACCCCTATCCTGGCTTAGAGTCTACTGTGTCCCTAAGCCTAGCATACAGTAACTGCACAAAATAACATTTAACGATAAGACAGAATTGCTAAATTTGATGTATTAAGTTTCATTTGGCTTTTGAAACCTGTTAATTAATACCAACAAAGAAAAAAAAACCAGAAAGATTTGAGAAAGACAGGAGCTGTCTTGTAATAAGATGATGAAATTTCCATGTTCTAAAAGAAAGAGAAGGGGTAGGGGTAATAAAACCTATGTACTACGATAACATCCGAAAGCATGAGCTGGGCTCTCATAAAATAAAGCCAAAGCATGCTAGAATTCCTGGGTACCCTTGATATTTCTATCCATCATTGTTAGGATGCATCATTTCCAAATCAATATGGAAAGTGAACATTCACAGATAATACCAGACGTGTGGTGATCCTTTATCTATGCCCAATTAAATGGAATATCCTCCTGGACATCTCTACCACTAATTAGTCAGGGTACGATACGCATGAGCTAGGGTGATTACCTTAACCCATCTGCCTCCCGGTGGTGTCAGAGAGAAAGCAAGAGTCATTAGAAGTAGGGTGGCTAATTTGTTTGCTTATCTCAGAGCCCAACCAGTTAAGGATTATAAATCCTCTTGGAGTTTAATGTGAGGCTCAGAGATAAACTGGGGCAAGGAAATGATTTCAAATCCTTAAGCCCTGAAAGGCAAAAGTGGTAAGGTTCCCAGAGACAAGACATTAAGAGAATATTTATTCCTAACAGTGTGAAAGTAGTATGTCTCATTAAATAAACCGTCTTTTACCATCCTGAAGAATTACTGACCCATAATGACAGAAGTCCACAATTAAGCATAGTTACCATGAATCACCAAAGACACAGAACACATCCCTTTCCTTTGTAAGTGAATAATCCCACGGATGTTCATAGTTATTCATCTGGGGGGAAGTCTGTGCTTTCTCAGAAAGGAAGCAAAATAATGATACAATCTTCTTTCTCACTAGAATCTGTTTGTTTTAACAATGTAGACCTACGGATAAAAAGACAGACCTAATGTTAGCAACACCAGATCAGGTGATGGAGGGAGGAAATGGAATGCGCAAAAGGAAATGAGCTATCAAGGGACACACAACAGCAGAACTCTTGTCATTTATCTCAAGGCAGAAACTAGGCAAACATGAAACTTCAGAGCCTCCAACATTTAGTGACCCTGGGTCCCTGGAATAGGCAGTCTATCTGATGACATTCCCCTAGCCATAAAGAAGTTTTCCTATCTCAGACTGCATGCTAGTTTGGTTTTTGCTGAGTTCTATTTTCCTACAAAGAGATCCCCAGACTCCAAAAAAGATTATGACCAAGGATTATTTCTTGATTATGTTATTACAATTTTCTCACATCTGTGTTATAGATTGGATTGACAATAATGCCATTTCTCATCATGTAACAATGTTCCCTTTAACTTGATTGCATTCAACATCCCTTTATCTTAGATTCTGAAAGTTTACCGCATAGGGCATAACGGGTCTAACTGAACAGGTGGAAAAAATGGCAAAGATAGCTTATGACTTTAGAGATTCTGATGTGTGTACCAAAATATATCCCTCGGAGTATTGTTTTATAAGATATTTATCCATCCTTGTCATATTGGGAGCAGGGAAAGTTGTATCACATTCTAGAAGGGATACAAGCAAACAAGCCTGGATGCTCTTTTGCTTCCACCACTTTCTGTGTAGGTGGCTTGAAGTTCATCATTTAATGATTTATTTATGCATTATTTTATGTATGTGGTGCTTTATCTGCATATCAATCTGCACAGCAGAAGGGCATTGGATCCCTTGGGACTAAAATTATAGACAGTTGTGAGCTGCCATGTGGGTGTTGGGAATTGAACTCAGGACCTCTAGAACAGTCAGTGCTCTTAACTGATGGGGTCATCGCTCCAGCCCCAAAGTTCATCATTTAACTTGAGATGTTTCACTGACTGTGGAAATAGGAATAATGCTCTCTTTAGTTAATCAGATAAGCATGTTTCACCTATTGTATTAATAAGGATACTATAGCAAAGAAAGAGAGTGGGGGAGGAAGAAAGAAAGAAAGAAAGAAAGAAAGAAAGAAAGAAAGAAAGAAAGAAAGAAAGAAAGAAAGAAAGAAAGAGAAAATGGAGATTATGTTCCAACAAGGCTATCATTGAGGTTAATATAGAAGAAAATAAGCAAATATACAAATATTAGATACAATACTGTTATGATAAGTGCTATGAAACAAAATAAAGGGAAGCAGCTGGTTGTTCAAAAAAAGGGGATGGATATCATGTTTAACAAGAAGGCATACATGAGGTCCCACTTCTGCTGAAATTGAATAAAATGAGGCAAAGTCCATTAGAAGAGCTTCTCAAAGATTGAGACATAGAATATATATATATATANTATACAGGTCCTAGGATTTCATAGCACATGTAAGCATCCCCAAATAGTGCTACAACTCCAAAGGGGGTATTCATTTCCTTTCTGCCATTAAAAAGAAGCTATTACTTGAAAAAGAGCATCCCCAAGTACCTATTGCTGCTTCCAGCGAAGACGTGAGAGATGAACTCGGAGAGGCTGACGAATGGTGACCTAGAGTGTGAGGGCCGTGGTTGAGAAAGAGTGGGACCATGCTTAAGCCCCAGAAGGCTTTGGGGTACAGATGTGGAGAAAGGTCAGCCATGGTTTGGGGAAGAGGAAAGAGAAATAATGACATCTACATCTCCATACAGTCATAACCAGTTTGCTGGTGGCATGACAGGGCAGAATTATTGTACCTGCTGCATCAGTATATTAAAGTTTCCTTCAGTTGTGTCCTTAAAATACCTCCTCAAGCCAGGCGGTGGTGCGTATACCTTTAATTCCAGTACTCGGGAGGCAGAGGCAGGCGGATCTCTGTGATTTCGAGGCCAGCCTGGTCCACAAGAGTTAGTTCCAGGACAAGCTCCAAAACTACAGAGAAACCCAATGTGTGTGTGTGTGTGTGTGTGTGTGTGTGTGTGTGTGTGTATATATATATATNATTCAAGATAGTATCCTACTAATCCTCCTACCTTTTTAAATTGATTTTTATTGAGCTCTATATTTTTCTCTGTTCCCCTCCCTGCCTCTCTCCTCCCCCTTCAGCCCTCCTCCAAGGTCCCCATGCTCCCAATTTACTCAGGAAAACAAAGAAAACCAGCCTACAAACCACAATCCCAGAGAACTTAGACAACAATGAGGACACTAAGAGAGACTTACATAGGTCTAATCTACATGGGAAGTAGAAAAAGACAAGATCTCCTTTTTTTTAATCAATGGAACTATAGGTCAAGGGCAAAAAAGTTTCTCTTTAGATATTCACAGTTTTCTTGTTTTCTGAGGTAGGAGGGATGAGCATCATATGAGCCACCTCCAGTGGGTTCCATGACTTCAATGGAGATCACCATCTAGTAGAAAAATTGTAGCCACAACAAATCCCTACTTTCATAAATTTAAAATGTCACAGCAAATTCAAATGATGTTTTAAATAAATGTGATTCCTCCAGTTGAAAAAAGCTGAATCTTCATAAGGCAAATGAGCTAATTTAATTGACTGCTTCAGAGTGTCAGACAGATGGAGTCGTCAACGCCTAGGTGATGAATAGGATTAATAAGAAATCTTACAGTTTCGCTTTGTTGTTTTGGATTTTTTTATTCCAACAAGAAAATAAACAAACAATATGATTGTGAAAAATGCATTCAACACCATCCCCAAAATCCAATTTTTCTTCTTAAAACAAAATTTAAAAATTAAATAAATAAAAAACAAACAAACAAACAAAAAAACCCTAGCAATACTTTACCCCAGGCTGAGAGGAGTTTGCAAAGAACAAAGAACCAGTATGTATGATCAACAGCCTGTCACACACAAGCACTTGGGGACAGCTCATGAGATGACAGCTGGTCAACCTGGAATATCTTCTGCTATTCCAGATGCTCAGGAGCAAGGCGGGAATGCTCAGAACTCATGAGAAGATTTTACCATTGCCTCCGCTGTCTAGACAGGGAAAAGGATTTTAGCTGGAGTTCACCAGGTTGCAATTCACTAGCAATAGACACATTTGTAACACTTCATGCAGTATTCTTCCTTCTTTGTACTTTTATTTATTGATTGATTTATTTTTTGAGTCAGGGTTTCTCTGTAGCTTTGGAGCCTGTTCTGGAACTAGCTCTAGCTCTTGTAGACCAGGCTGGCCTCGAACTCTCAGAGATCCACCTGCTTCTGCCTCCTGAGTGCTAGGATTAAAGGCATGTGCCACCACTGCCCAGCATTTCTTTTGACTAGGGTAACTAGGAAAATTATTACAGGAAAATAGCATGGAGCTACAGCTGGAGTTTCCCCACTGCCAACCAGTCTCTTCAGACCTGTTTTCTCACTCAAATAGATCTAGACCAGCTCCAAGCTCACCACCCCAGCCACCCAGTAAGAGGATAAAGGCAAAAATGCTTCATAAACTTAAAGTGAACAAGGGACGAGGAGGAAGCATGTTGCTAAGTTACCAGTAGAAATTCCCGGGAGAAGTGACTACCTTCTTTAGGAATACACACAGCTCCCGTATTATCACAGCTCCTTGTGTTGTAAGTGTTCAATTACTCTCCAATATTCACATGTTCTTTTGGCATTATCCTAATAGATCCCCCCCCATTTCAAATGTTTAAAGTCATTGGTCTTCCAACTTGCTGTCTTAGTATCTTCCTGGAGGAAACCCACCATGTATTCAAGTTCATTAACTGAAAAAGGATCATGATCACTGTTACACCCTTCTGCATGATGATTTGAAGAGAATACTCTGATGTTAAATATACCACAGTGACCTTAAGATACATTCTTTCATTGGTAAAGTGTGATGAGCTACCCAATGGTGCAATTTCCTCTGATTGTGAGCACAGTTGTGGATGCTGATTTGAACAGCCTGATTGCTTGTTTCACAGCTGCCAAGTGTATCCATTAGCTCTGGGGAGCGACTGTTACTCTGAATCTTTGGCTGATAAACAAAGTGATCAGAAAATCCTCTGGTAGCCTGACAAATTTCCAGCCTGAACTTCCGTGTGAATCCTAGCAATACCAAGGAAGTTTTTATCCCAAAAACTAACAGGAAAAATAAATTTCCCACCAGTGGATTTAATTTTTGTCTTGCAAAGGGAGAAACAAAGTGCCCCACCCAGGACATGGAGAGGAAAGAAAGCTGACTTCAGAGGCCACACTGCTATCTTCCTATCCCATTTTCACAGCAGGGAGTAGAAGGGCTAACACAGAGCTGCACACTCTTAAAAACGTTGAATTAATGGACTTGCAATAATTTCAAAGCTCTGTCCTGTGCAGAGGCCCTGTAAGTTCTGTAAGTAAATTAAGTCTGCGATGAGAAACAAACAGAACAAAAAAGGAACAAAGAAGACAGGAAGAATAGGGCTAGTCGTCCATATTCGCTGTAAGAAATTCTGATATAACTTGCAAATATGTTTAGCATTTTTTTATGCCATGATTTGATCCAGAGAATCTAGCAATACAGATCACAGGATTTCCATCAACTACCGTACACTGTGTGTTCTGGAGTTTCCTGCTGAATTGCAGTCATCAAGTCACATATTTGTGAGTAACCTGAGGAGGAGCGGTGTGGCATTTCAGACAGAGCAGGAAGGGGCTGCCTCTTCAGCAGTGAGAAATATGCAAAGGAGGCCTGAGTGCTCCAAACTCCATCCTATCATTTTATTGATTGAGAATTTCATAAAAACACATAATCTATTTTCAGCAAACTACAGGTTTCTTTGTTTCTTTCTTTGTTTTTAAGAAGGTCTTGGAGTTGTGCTCTGGCTATCCTGGAACTCATTACGTAGTTAGGGAGGCCTTCGATTATAGACCCTCCTGCCACTGGCTCCTGAGTGCTGGGATTGATTAAAGGTGTGCATCTCCACAAACAGCTCAAAGTAAAATTTTGTGTTTATCCAACCAGATCACTCTTTTCTCTGTCCTTGTCTCTTAGTTTCCCTTAGCCTGAAAACACTGAAAGAGCTCTTTCCTCCCCATTATACACTGCATTTGATTAGCACCCTGAGTAAACCAACAAATGTGATTTAAATGCAACGTCAGGCCAAAGTGAGCTTAACCTTCTATGACTTAGGTATACATAGGTTCATAAATAAAGGTTAGATAATGCTAAAAATCGTAAGGCATATTTATAACTCTTTTATAAATAAATGTGGAACATTTACACATTAGTGTACTACAAAGTGGAAAAATATGACACCTTGAAGTTTACGGGCAAATGGATGGATCTAGAAAACATCATATTGAGTGAGGTAACCCAGACCTAGAAAGACAAATATAACGTGTACTCACCCATAAGTGGTTTTGAGACATAAAGCAAAGAAAAACCAACCTACAATTCACAACCCCAGAGAACCTAGACAACAAAGAGAACCTAAGAGAGACATTCATGAATCTAATCTACATGAGAAGAAGAAAAAGACAAGATATCCTGAGGATATTGAGAGTGTGGGGATCATGGGAGAGGGTAGAGGGGAGGGGGGAGAAGAGAGGGGTATGAGGGAAATATATAGCTCAATAAAAGCAAAATAAAATAAAAATACATATGTAATGTGTGTATGTGCATTTGTGTGTGCGTGCACGTGTGTGTGTGTTTGCATGCATGCATGTGTGTGTGTGTATGTGTGTATGTGTGTGTAGTTTGAATCAAGTTACACCCTTGGAGCGATAATGCCTGCAAGAGTCATAGACTATCTACTAAAAACCATGGTGCTGGGCATGCGGAACTCCCTCAGATTGACAGTAAGCAGGGTCCAAGAGACACACAAATCCGAACAGGCTACTGCTATAACCCTTCATTGCCTCTCAGAACTTGAAAGTAAGAAACTTTTATTGATCACACCCCACTCTTCAGACACAAACCAAACAGACGTAGGGCTGACCTGGAAGCCTTCACCCTGAGGACTCTCTCTCAAGATATCCGAAGTCGCTATGCAAGCTACCAAGGGAGAAAAGCAATTAGTCCTACACAGCCGTAAAACCTATGGACCACAGCACTGACCACTGTAGCAGGATGTCCCCAAGGGTACAACAGCGACACTTATATCTTGAGGCTAAACAACTGCCATGTAATTGGATTAAAGGTTTGTATAATAGGAGTGTTGCGGGAGCTCCTTCCGCT
>LOEQ01005967.1:68680-85929 GCA_001685075.1 Bramus lutescens | reverse complement strand
TACCCTTAAAATAAATACCCCTTTAATTCCCAACTGGTGTGGGATTGTTTATGACTTACGCCTTCATAGGAGGGAATTCATGACAGGCTCTGTAAATACAGCCAACTACCTGCGACTGGTGAGGCCATGAACCCGAGAGGAAAACGTATTGACTGCCACTTCCTGAAACTAGTATAATTTCTAATCGCATTCTAAATCCTTATCCTTATACCACAGATAAGTGCAGGGCTCACTGTTTATCAAGGATGCTCCTATTTGTAATGGGTGGAGACCATTACAGAAAGGTCGTAATGCAAAAAATGACTGACTGTGGAGTGCTCAAGTCCAGTTAATACAGATATGGCACAACCCCCACTCCCGAGGCTTGAGGAACAACCAGGAAGGGGACATGGACATATTTTAAGAGCCAGAGGCAATGAATGTCTACAAGAAAGCTGTTCTCTGGACATAACAGAGCAATTGCACATATGAACTCACAGTGTACTGATAACACACACAAAAGTAGTACAGGCTGAAGCCGTATAAAAATCTCAGCACAGAGGGGAAAAGTGGGCCTAAAGTTGTCCCTTAGCTGTGTAATGATTGATAATAGATAGCTTATGGGAGGCAAAGAGTTTCATTTAAGGGTGTAGCCCTCGTAGGTTGAGCACATTCCAGTGGATGGTTGTACGCCAAGAATATAGAGTCAGCAGTAATTGGAGTGGATGGACTTTAAAAATTGTGAGGGTACAAAGTTGGGTTGGTATGGGACGGAGCATGAACATGATCAAATACAACGTATAAAATTCTCAGAAGAATTAATAAAATACATATTGCTAAACTACAAGGAAAATTTAGTATAAAATCTAAATATTTTTGGCAAAAGTATAATTTAATACTGGGTGATGAGAGCGAGAACATTCAAAATTCTACTGGATTAACCTAGAAGAAGCTGAGAAGAAACATACCCTTATTTCACCATCTTTATTTTAGATTAAGGAAGATCACACCAAATGACATTAAACATTTTAAAACCCACCATTGGAAGTTTGGGAGATAATTTCTCCTTGCAGCTGATGAATGCGAAATCTCTTAATGAGATTTTAAATCTACATTATTGTGTTGACAATTATAAGTAAATGGATATATAACTCGAGTAATTTTATCTAATATATATTTATAGCAAGTTTAAAATGATGCATTAACCTTTTCCTTTCCTAACTGGTATAATGCATAAGTGTTTTATCTTCTCCAGTTATTGAGAATGAACAGGGAAATGCAGTTATACTAACAACATTGTCTGCGGTAAGAGGGTTGACCTTCGCTGAGAATGGATGGGTCACCAGCATCCTTAGCATTATTGGGATCACAATTCTTTCTCCAAATTAGACCTGCACATCTGGATAAAAAAAAAAATGGGCCATGCAATTTATGTTAAATTCTAATTGTACAACATATAAAGAGAACTAAAAATGTGGAAATTCTATTTCTACTCACAAAAGCAGTGACTCTGAGATTAAAAGTTAAATGTCTAAATTTCTGCATAATATTTCACTTCCACTTTAAAGCATTTTCCATTTTCTTATACCAGCCATACAGTTTTGTTTTTCCCTCTGACGCTTGCAGTTTATATTTTCAGAATAGAATTTCAAATTCAAAAGGCAACAAAATTTATAGTAGAGTAACTATCTTCAGTAACAATGATTATATAGGTGCTATTGGCTATGCTTTCCTGTGTTCGTTTATAGATGAGAAATGTCTCTCAAAGTAATAAATTCAAATAAATTAAAAAATGACAAGGGGTGGAAATGAACAATTGACTCTGTGGAGCTCCGGATTTCCTCTACCACGCTGCACTGAAATACTTGGATAAAGACATTAACCACATCTGTCTGGCTAGTTTCTGTCAACTTGATGCAAGTCAAAGTCATTTGAGAGAAACAAACCTCAAATGAAAAAAAAAGCCTTCATAAAACTGGCCTGTAAGTATGTCCTTGAAGTGTTTTTTTTTTTTTGATTGATGATTGATCAGGGAGAGTACAGCCCACTGTGGGTAGTGCATCCCCTGGCAGGTGGTCCTGGGGCATGTAAGAAAACAAACTGAGCAAGCCAGGAGGGACAAGGCAGTAAGCAGTATTTCTCCAAAGTCTCTGCATCAGTTCCTGCTTCCTGGTTCCTGCCTCCAGTTCCTGCTCTAACTTCCCTGGATGACGGACTGAGTCCATGCTGTAAAATGAAACACCCACCACCACCACCATCAAGTTGCTTTTGGTCGTGGTGTTTTATAACAGCAATAGAAACTCTTAACTAAGACAATGGCCATGCAAGAACAAGCCCTATTAACCAAAGATAACAGATTATCATAACAAAGCTGGACTATATGGGCATTTAAAAACTGTGAAGAAATTACCCTTTAGCTTTAGGTGAGTTATCATCACTCAAAGACAAACAGCTGACTCATTTTACAATAAGGAATCAGCCATATAGAACTTCACAATTAGATTTCTTTAAACAGGACCTCAGGGTCAGCTTAAGGCTTACCACACTGCTCAATAACTCAGTGTTTGATATAGACCTTGCCCAGAACCAGCTCACCAGGGAGTTCTATTACTAATTATCAATCATTCCCACTGGTTTTTATCATTTCTCAGAGACTTTATGATTCTGAAATCTTATTCTACTCGTGTTTGAACTGGTCTCTGTACATTTTGCATGCAAAGTTTATACTACATACAGAAACTTCTGAATAAGAAAAATATTTTAAAAAGTGTGTGTATCACCTCATGAGCTTTGCCCAGGGAACATAGTGATGTAGGCAGTTTCCATGTGAACAGCATTCTGATCACAAAACAAGACACTCCTGCGCTCCTGTTTTCATAAGTTACCCATTTGCAAATATGCAAGAGTCATAGAGAAGGCACTATTCTTTTATCTGAGTATTTTCATTCAGCAATATGCTTCAAGATTCATCATGTAGGTGTAGTTTATTTTTCTTACTGCTATATGGTATTACACTACACAAATATATCACAATTTATTTATAAATCACATTTTTAGTTATAATGTTATTTTGTATGGGTAGGACCAAAGTAAATCCATCTTTTACCTTAGAAACCATTTCAACCTTATAATTTAATAATTACATATAGTATTTATATTCATTATGTATTGGTGAATGAAAATATAGAATGTGTACAATGATCACCAAAGTATACTGATGTAATTTAACTTGCAACATCCTTTCTAGATGTTTATCAGCAGTGAAATTGGAATTTCTATGTGTTTAAGTTTAAAGATGCAAATATTAAGAAAGGACAAAATCTTTAAGTAGCAAAACTCAGTACTGCCTCTATTTTAGATACTATATTCACAAAAGTTTATAATTATAGATAAACTGATTACAAACAAGACTTAATTTCTATTTCCTTGTTTTTGAATACTAAATAATTTGTATGAAAGTGCTTACCAAGCATAAGGTGGTGGATAGAAAATGTATAGCATTAGGAAAACATAGATGTCTAATTATATCTTTAGTATTCATGAGAGAGTAGATTTATATTATTCAGGTAAGTGGCAAACAGGTCAAAAATACAAATAATATTACTTGTACCAACACTTTAAATCATGTCAGATTTTCTCTTTCTCAAGTAGGTGAAAGCATGCATTCTTTTTCAACATCTTCACAGTCCTTCCAACAGTCGACCTAATAAATGAATTCCTCTGCATCTATTTCTCTCATCCAAAATTCTCATAATGGGAGTATTTGTTTTAAATATGCTTTTTAGATATTTAAAATCTGATAAGTCTCCAACAGGAAGATGATACATGCTCACAAGAGTCAACTAGCAAAGCATATTATAATCAAATTACATCAGTCAAAAGACAAACCCTCTTGGGTTTCATGACTGACTGGATTCCGGGTGCTGTTTCTGTCCTTTCCACAGAGAACATTCTATTACTTCTGGAAATTGTTTTCTGAATTATTTTCTTGCAAAATATAATTATTCAGAGCCAGATATACACAAGTCTTATGAGTAAGTTCTGTCCAATAGTTATGGTTTATTCAGCCACACTGACACACTGAATAGATCATAACTTCTCTATTGACAAGGATTTCTAAGGACTGATCAGTATGAATGTTGCTCTAATTTTATTTTATAAACTCAAACCCAAGTTTTATCTACATAAAGAGGTTAGATCTCAAGAGTCGATCTTCCCCCCCATCCTGGGCAGGAATGCACAGAACTCAGACAATGAGATCACGCAAGTAGTAAAATGGGGAATAAAATTGTTTCTAGTTATTGAAAAATTTTAATCATTGAAGATAATTTAAAAATTAATTTGTTTACTTATCCTAAATGATTCTGTGTACTCATTTATTCTTCAGAATCCTTAAGCCATCAGGTTAGTTGGTGCAAGTTATGTACATTTAAAGGAGATACTCATGATACGAAAAGGTTTTCTAAATTTTCATTCCTCGATTTTCTTTCAACCAACCTAGCATCACAGTTGTTTTCTGTAAATTTAATGCACTCAGAAGACAAATGTGACCCGATGTGTCACCTGCACAGCATCCTTTGCACACCACTTCCTCTCAGCGTGGGACCGTTTTCCAGGCATTCCCTGCTGCCTCTCTCTAGGTCTCCTTGGCAGGAATGCCAAATGGTGCTTCCATCTTTGCAAATCTTACCAGTCTCTTTTTATGGATTTCTACTTTCATTTTCCATGCTAATTCATTTTTTTCTTCTTTTTTAAATTTATTTTTACATACAAATCCCAGTTCCCACTTCCTCCCCTCCTCTTGTTCCTGCCATTTTCCTCTCCATCCCATCCCCCATCCACTCCTCAGAGAGGGTAAGGCTTTCCATGAGCAGTCAACAAAATCTAGCACATTGCTTTGAGTCAGGACCAAGGCCCTTATCACTATATCTTGGCTGAGCAAGGTCTCCCTCCAAAGAGAATGGGTTCCAAAAAGCCAGTACAAGCAGTAGGAATAAACCCTGGTCTCACTGCCAGTAGTCCCACAGTCTGCCCCAGCCATACAACTGTCACCCACATTCAGAGGGCCTAGTTTGGTCCTAAGTTTGATCCCTCGCTGTCAGGAGTTAGCAGGTTCCTATTAGCTCAGGTAAACTGTCTCAGTGGGTGTCCCCATCATGGTCTTGACCTCTTTGATTCTCACTCCTCCCACTCTTCAATGGGACTTTGGGAGCTCAGCTCTGCTGGGGATCTCTGCCTCTGCTTCCTTCAGTTGCTGGATGAAGGTTCTATGGTGACATTTAAGATTGTCATCAATATGCTAATTCTAATAATGTACAAACCCACTCTAAGGAGTCCACCACTTGAAATCATTTATGCAGAAATTCCAGTCTTAGAAAGATGGATATGCGCCTGTATTTTCTCTCAGAGTAGTATATAGATTTATTCTCTCTGTATTTCTCTCTCTGTCTCTCTTCTCTCTCTGTCTCTTTCTCTCCCTCTCTCTCTCCCTCTGTGTGTGTGTGTATATGTGTGTATAAGTGTACTGTATTGTGTGATGTTGTGTGTGCATATGTGTAGGACATTTAAGCAAAGTGGTACTAAGAGAAGGCAGGAGGAGACTGAGCTGGAGAAGAAAGATGGAAATAGGAAAGGAACTAAAATATCTATTATGAACAGAAGACATATCTGTAAGGAGAAGTGGGACCAACAAGGAAGAAGGAGGAAGTAGGGAGGGCAACACTTGGGAAGAATAAGTACAAAGGGTAATAATATATGTGTGCAGAGATGTTACAATCAAATGCATTTTGTATGCTAAAATTATTAATAATAAATTTGAAATTTCTTTTATGAAAAGTAGATGGACACTCTAAGACAAAAATATGAAATTCCATGGGATCCCTCCCTTAGGCAAAGAAGTACAGGCAATTTAAGATTACAGGGAGGAGAATTAGCCTCCTCCAGAAAAGAGGCCTCTTATGGATTGTCCAATACAGAGTGGTCTGCACTGAAACATTATACACACAAGTAATAAAAATTGATTCATCAAGATGTATTTTTGTACATATATATGTGAATATAGTTTTATATATACACATTTATTTTATATTCATATATATATGAAACAAAGAAAAAGAGGCTGTTTACTTGAGAGTGGGTACATGAAAAGGGTTGGAAGGAGAGTAGCTAGGAGGGATTGGAAGAAGAAAGGGATGAGGAAAATTGATATAATCTTATTTCAATTAAAATATATTTTAAAATATTAAAAATTAAGAATTAGTGACATTTCACTTGTATTTTAATAAATAAAGTTTGCCTAAAGTTCAGAGAGTAAAATGGCTGCATTGACCAGGCAACAATGACACACACCTTTTATCCCAGTAACCACACTAGTTTGCCATAGAAACCAGGCAGTAGAGGTGCACGCCTTTAATCCCAGCCCTACAGAGGACTATAAATGGGAGAAAACAGCTCTCACTCACAGTCTTATTCTGGGATTCCTGGAGGCAAGATCGCCATTTTGGACTGAGGTAGAAGTAAGAGCCAGTCGCTGGCTGTTTATTTTTCTGAACTACAGGTTGAACCCCAATATCTGTCTCTGGGTTTTTATTAATCATGCTACATTAAGAAAATCTCTATCACCCTCCCCTTCTCTCCTAACAATATATTTCCCTTTCCAAATGTGCTACTAAATTTTCCCATCAATGGATATTTTGTTTTCCTCTTCATCTCTTTCAGCTTCATTTTTAGGAATTCAAATCGGCAAATTACAGATAGACTACAAAATCTTTTTGCCAATCCAAATGACTTTAACTAAGAAAACATAAGAGCAACATTTTACAAACTACCTAACCTATCTCTCCAGCATACTTTTCTATGGAAATGTGTTCTACCAGTTGTGGATATGCCAAAAGGCAAACATGTAAGGCCAAATAAATAATATATCTAATTTGAGAAATAAGACTCTCCCTCAGAGTCTCAGCATTGGTTGAGCCTTGAGGTACATCAGACTATCTTTCTGATTGCCAGTTTCGAATACACCGATATTATCACAATAGATTTTGTCATAGTATATAAATGCCAAGCCGTGGAGTGGTTCTTAAATCCAGGTGCAGATAAGAATTGTGAAGATATTTTAAACTATCTAAAATAATCAAACCTACTTAATTGATCAGGTTTAAGATCTGATGTTCATGACTAAGAACCACTGATCTGAATAATTTTTTTTCTTTTTTAGTAAGATTTCAATTGATAAATCCAAAAAGTTGATCAAATATTGTTTATTGAATAAAATAAGCTTATATTCATTCATAAGTTAAATGTGCTAGCCCTCAAAGATATCACATAAACCAGCAGGAAAGAAACCAGCTCTCCAATCTTTAATGCTGGCCTTGCAGAAGTAGAAAGAATTCAGAGGTTGCATGTCACTCACTGTAACAGAACATTTCAGCAGCTCCAGATATGCGCTAGGACCTTCTGTTAACTACCATGTATTATTGCTTGAACTCTGGCTCTTTGTGCATTGTTTTAGGGAAAGGAGTCAAGGTGGAGCCTACAAATGCATTTCTGAAGGTTCATATATGCACCTGCATACTAAGAAGCTCAATTCTAAACTACTAGCCTCCAACCTCCAAATATAGGAAATGACCTTAGTTTTTCTTCAATGTACAGTAGTCTTTTTGGCTATTTGCTTCAGGACTTTTTTTTTTCCTTCTATAAAAAGAGGTTGAAAAAGTATTGTTGATGATTGATGTGTTTAAAGCAAGTCATGGTCCACTCATATCCTTAAAGATTACATACGTACAAGAAGAAGACAGTACAAAGGCATAGAACATTTTGTAAGGGCTTTGAATCTTTGCCTATGTTCTAGGAAAATATGCATGCTTGAGAAGTTTTGCAATTGCCAATCAGACAATGAAGAAGGTAAAAGCTTAAATTTGTTTCCATGTTTGCCCATCTATTCACTGGCTAAAGGTAGCAGGTCATCTTGTTCCTGGGTAAGTAGTGACAAATTCAGGTGGACAGAGCAGGGCCAGGATCTCATTAATCCCTTCCTTTTCAGGTTCACAGGTCTCAAGGGTGAATCAAAATTCATCAACAGAGGCTGAAAAGCAGTACACTCAGCACCTGGTATTATTTGATGTTGTCTTACATAGAAAATGAAAGCTATTGTATTTAAAAGGTTTGTGTCTGTTGATCTTTGTCTCTTGAGGCTCTGCATCTTTCCCTTACAGTGTTACACATCAGGCCTCTTTAGCAACTGGGAATCTGCCTGAGAGAATAGGCCCTGACCTTCAGCCAAGAGGATGCTTGAAGGATGCAGCTCCTGATTCAGAACTTCTTAGAACTTTGTAGAGAAGTTATGTACCTTGCCCATAGGGAATGAGAGAAGGATGCAAAAGTAAAGAGCCACTAACATACTCAGTGAAAGGATGCTACACACATGTTGGGAGAGGAACAGGACCAAACCAGGCATATATGGAAGGAACATAGAATAACGGCCCTCACCAGAGAGCATCTTGCAGCATAAACCAACGCTGTATGCCATGTCATGAAGCTTACAACTGTCAGACAATGGTAAATGTTAGTGGATAGGGGAGACTTTCTCTTTTAAAATTAAATATTTTTATTTCTTTTACATACCAACCACAACCTCCCTTCCCCTTTTCCTCCCATTCTCTCCCCCATCTCCTTTGTACCCCTATCCACTCCTTAGAAAGGGCAAGGCCTCCCATGGAAGTCAGCAAAGTATCGCATATCAAGTTGAGGCAGGACCAAGATCTTCCCCCTGCATCAAGGCTGAGAGGAGATATCCCGTCATAGGTAATAGGTTCCAAAATGGCAGCTCGTGCACCAGGGACAGACCCTGGTCCCACTGCTGAGGGCCCCACAAAAGACCAAGCTACACAACCATCATCTACATGCAGAGGGCCTAGGTTGGTCCCATTCAGGCTTCCTAGAGAGTCTAGAGAGACCGTGAATTCCTGCGAGCTTGGGTCAGCTGTCTCTGTAGGCCTCCCTGTCATGATCTTAATCCCCCTTGCTCAAAGAATCCCTCCTCGCCCTCTTCAACTGGACACCCTGAGTGTGGCCCAGTGCGTGGCTATGGATTGTTACATCTGATTCCATCAGTTACTGGATGAAGGTTCTATGATGACAATTAGGGTCGTCACCAATCTATTACAAGAGAAGGTCAGTTTAGGCACCCTCTCCACAATTGTAAGAAGTCTTAGCTGGGGTCACTCGTGTGGATTTCTGGGAGTTTCTCTGGCATCAGGTATCTCTCTAACCCCATAATTGCCCCCTTTATCGAGATATCTATTTCACTGCTCTCCCTCTATGTCTGTCCCCCAACTCGACCATCCTGATCCTTCATGTTCCCATTCTCCATCCCCTCTCCTCTATTCCACTTCGCCCCCAGTTGATCCAGGAGATCTCATATATTTCCAGGGGAGACCTTCTAGAAGAAATGTAATTGAAATTGCAACATTCAAATCCAATGACTCTCATCTATTTAGAGACATAGCTCAGTGACAACGCTGGACTGTCATATGCATGGACTTCGCATCCATCCTCAACTCTTGTATGTACTTGCACAGGCAGAAAGAAGAGAGTATTAGTGATGTTAGATACAATCAACATTGCAAATGTAGAAGAAAGTAAGTGTGTAGTCTGTAGACCCAAGACAACAGAGGGCCAGAAGACTCAATTACAAAGACCCAATACCGTCAGGTATGCCATTTTGTACTATTGGTGACAGGAGAACTACAGAAATTTGTCAAGTCCAAAGCTGTAAAACAACCTGAAGCTAGATTTATAATGCATTGAAGTGGCCATGTTACTAGCTACCATGTGTTGAATGTCGATATTTGACAGTCTACAACAGCTCACAACAGTATAACACAGCTGCTATTAACTATAACCACAGGCCAGAAAACAAGATCAGGGAAGTTAGTCACTCAATAAACAAGTGTACAAATAAGCTGGTCTTGGGGCCTGTAAATTCATTGCAGTTCACTGCTTTCTCTAGTGGCAGGGATGGTTTGTGCTTGCAACAAGGGAAAGTTTACTCTCTCCAGGTTCCCTGTGCTGGTGAGAAGGATCTGGATTCATGGACCACTGGAGGATTCCAGTGTTGAGAGCCCCTCCTCTCAGGCTACACATGACCTCATGGTGTGTGAAGCTTGGTCGAGAGAGAGAGAAGGGATAGACAGTAATAAATGTGATGCACACCAAGGCTTAGTGACTAATAGAAGGGTGAGTAGATATTCAAAATGTGGTATTGGCTAAGAATACATCTTTAGTGTGAGATTTTATTGGGGAACCCCACTTCTGTTATTACCCACTGTACACATGATTTGGCTTCTCAAAATGTGCCAGTTTTCTCATCCATAAAATAATTTTTTAAATTAACCTTTTAAACTATTTATTTAAACCATTTTTGAAAACTTATTGTAACTGATAAGTAACAGACAGAACCAAATTCATTTTCCGTATTCATTGTGCACCAGTGTGTGAGAGAAAAAAAAAAAACTCAATTCATCCAAACAGTTCACCATTGTTGACAATCAAATTAATGAGGAAAAAAACAAATAAGGCAGGGCCAAGACACAAACCCATAAGGCCGCAGTTCTCAGTCTGTGGGCCATAATCCCTTTTGGGGGAAGTCACCATATCAGATATCCTGCATGTCAGATATTTACATTAAGATTCATAACAATAACCAAATTACAGTTATGAAGTAGCAATGAAATAATTTTATGGTTGGGGTCACCACAGTATGAGGAACTATGCTGAAGAGCTGCAGCTTTAGAAAGTTTTAAACCAGCACTGTGAGAGAAAAATAAAAACAGGAAATTCTTGCCTGGACCCTTTAAAGGGGAATTCTCAAATGAATGGTATTCTGATATTTTAAGAATAAAGAATTATTGAATTTAGAATCACTAAAGCCTTCATTTTCGTACTTTATCAATCACATTTCTCTTTTAATATTTATGGTCTTTTCCATGGAGATTCTTTTTCTTCTAAATTATTCATACCCCAAGACCAGGGCAGCCTTTGTGGTTCCAGTTTCATCTCATCTCTAACATCAAACATCGGGATGGGCAGCGTATTCACTCAGTTTCTGCAACATCTGGACTAAGGTAGAAGGAACACATCAAAATGATGTTCGCTATTTTGGTGAGCGTATTCAAGACTATAGTTTTTATCTTGAGAAAGGGGAGTATAGGGACTATGGAGAAGTGATTGTTGGCAAAGTTTGATAAGGAACCAAGTTTGATCCTCATTGCTTACGTGATACCACGTCACACACTTATAATCCCAGCCCTGAGGAGGCTGAGACAGGAGGATCCCTATGGTTTGCTGGACAGCCAGTTCCGGTGAATTGGCGAGCCCTACGTTCACTAAGAGACCATGTTTCAAATAATAATAATGAGGTGGAGAGTGACCAAAAGAGAAACCAAAGAGGGGCTCTGACCTCTGCATATGTGCACACACGTGCACAAATAAGCTCACCTATACATACACGACTAAAACAAAAATGTTTACATTACTTAGTAAAATCCCCCCCAAATTGCATACTGTAAATGGATATTAGATACATGGTTATCAATTATAAGGAAATAAATTTCAGTTTTTTAAAAAGACCTTAATAAATATTCCATATTAGTGTTGTTTTAATTTTAATGTATTATAAAAATAGTTATTTCTCGAAAATTTATAGTATTGTTAAAAGTTAAAATCACTTTTAATTCATAGTGGTCCACACAAACATACATACATGTATATATGTATACAGTTACTATCCTTGACACTGAGATCCATGTCATTTCTGACACACCACATATTTATTTTTCCTTGCTTTTTAAAATCCATTTCCCTCCCTCTCTTCCCCTTTTTATCATCTGAGTGGACTACATCTACTGCTGTGTGTGGACCACAGCTTCAGCTGGGTTCCCTGGTGAGATGTACCGCTGGACACTGAGAAGGCAGAGCCAGCTCCGGTATTTTTAGTATTTCTTTTGTGACTGTCACTAGTTTCTGGGTTCCTCAGTAAAAGGTGCACTCCTGTGAAGTGGCCATCTCTGATAATTTCCCTTTCCACATTTTGGGATGGTCTCTTTCATCTTCTACCTTCTATCCAAGGTGTTCTCACTTCTCCCAGCCACTGCTATTCTTTGGTTGGCCCTATGCTCCCCTTTATTTTCCTAAATCTTACAGTTTTATGAACTTTGCATTTCCTTACTAGGACAAATAAACCTGGTTTACCAAGCAAGTCCCAATAAAATGCTTACATCTACCTAGAAAACCAAAACACATCTAGTCACAAGTATCTTGAACCTCAAGCGTAAGCCAAGGGCTTCTTTTTCTGATTGAGTTCATCCTACACTAACACACAGTATATGTGTTCTTAACTATACACACAGCATACTATATTCAGATCCATTTCCTTCTCTCAAGTTAGAGATTTCAAAACACAGCAGCAAGAAACAACTATCCAAATATTGTATAAGATGAAGCAGGGGAATAGGTTAGATGATGATTACACTGAGTTTTTTCTACCCACGACTGCTATCTATACTAATGCTGGTCTCTTGAGGCAGAGGCATGTAGGTTTAATATGTTATACATTCTGATAGTAAATTTGTATTCATAAACACTAGGAAGTTTAAATAAATTTGTAATTCTTTTCATTCCTGGAATACTCTTCCCTGAGGTTAATGTTGAAGTTGCAAAGCAAATACATTCATACATTTTTAAAAAATGTATTTTCTGGGTCCTATATTTTAGAAATGTTGAAAAGAAGTTACTTTTAAATCAGTAATTTCTTTTATAATACAAATATTCAGAATATCACTTTCTCCAAAGTACTGTAACAAACAGAATTCCTTATTCTGACTATGCATTTCTTATGTAAAATACAATAGAAAAGATATTGCTTTGGCAAGGATTTTCTTCAAAAATAACCCAACAGGAAAACAAAATCTCCCAGGCATACGTTTCCCCATTCACACTGCTGTCGTCATGGAGACCAATCTCAGGCACATTTGATGGTGTAACCTACACATCTTTCTAGCCTGAAAAAAATTCCCTTGTTGTCATGGAAACGCCAGTCACTAGCCTTTTATTCTTTGATGCTCCCATAGATACCACTGAAATTTCAGCTGTGATTTTCCCACTCTCTAATGATCTTGGGGTTATCAGACAAAGCTAGAAAGAAAACAAAATAAATTTCTGGTAACTTTCAGCTAAATGGACAATTGTTTCCACCCACAAAGCTTGCAATAAATGCAGCATTAGGACGAATTTGCTTTACTGAAAACCTAGATGATCCTTAAGGTTGTTTAAGTACTTTGAAGAGTTTAACAAGACGATTATTTCCCATGTCACTTAAAAAGAATCGTCATAAAAGTTATTAATTCTATAGTGAATTTAAATATCTATGAAACAAAGAAAAAACTATATTCAAATGGCCTTTAAAGTCTACTCATTCTGGAAAAATATTACAAGGAAATTTCAAAATCTTAAGTCCTCAGAGATAGCTCAATGGAGACGTTACACCACATCCCACCTTGTGTGAAAAATAAAGCCAACTCTTAGAAAAGGATAGATTCAAACACTCATTCAAAAGAAACAATTATCCCTCTTATAAGATAAAAATATTCTTGTCACTACAATGACAGTCACAGATACTTGTTATTTGCAAATTATTCTGAGAGCATCTAGGCTTAGAATTATGAAATAGCAATAGATTAGCTGTGGACATTGATATGGGAAAAATAAAATTAATAATGATTCTTGGATTTCTGGAAAAAGAGAATTCTGTAAAAGAGAGAATTTAAGGAAAACACACTCAGAGGGGCTGAGGCAGAAGAGTGCATGGGAGTAAATATAGAAAAAGGCTGGCTCTATAGAACTCATACAACACTGAGTTACTAAGATACTTGGTAGGACACTAGGTTTTAAAGGGACAGATGGTTAACTTGTTTTCCATGTTACTAACAATGGTAACATCCAATGAAATTAATTCTTTACTATACTGTTCATCATATAACACCAAATCAGTCATTATACACATGGCCTATGGATTAATCAATTAATAAGGCTCCAAAATGCTGATTTGTAGAAATAAATAACTTTAGCGTTCTCAAACCAGAGAAGACATGACAAAATTTTTCAAGAAAAGGAAAACATTCCATAAAAGTCTGTTAGATTCTTATGTTACTATGTGACTGACTGATAGCCATGCCCAAATACTAATTCCTATCCTTGCCACATCAGAGTCTGTAATCTTCCATCGGCAAAAAGCAGTCTGGATCATGGCTAATATGCCTTGCAACCTTCTCCATGACAGCACCCACTCAGCTGATGACTTGGGTCCTCTGTAGGGTTATTGAGAATAGGATAATTAGAGAGGCTGGAGCCTCTTGGGAAATAAAAAGAATACTAACAAATCAATAACCTGTGCTTTTATACAAAGACAAATTCAAATTAAGTTTGATCAGTTTGTGTGGCTTAGGAGAGCAATGCCTTCTGCAAGCAGGTAAGAAACTTCAACACCCTTTGGAACACCTGGTTGAAGAAACCAGAATACTAACCAGGATGATGGGCAAGCATGATGGTTTCTGGATTTTAAGTCGTCACGGTCAGGGAAATTACTGGTTATCAAAACTGATATTGAAATGGGTAGTGGATGTTATCTGTGGGCCGACCATGAGTGAAACAGCTTTGATGTACAGACACACAAATGGCTAAAGTGGCTGGAACTTAAATGGCTCATCTATATATAAACTACCATTGTATTTTACATCTCAAAATTGACTTTATGAAGAAATTTAAAGAGCAAAATACAGAAAACAGGGCTTTGAATCTGCATGATAAGAACATTGATGCCAGGCTTTTTTTTTCAAATTGCTAGTATAAAAAGCATCATCTTTTAAAACATTCATATTCCTTGATAGCTTAATTATTACATTTTTAATTAAAATCTATATATTTCAAACTACATGAGATGTAAAATTATTTTAGATAAGGTCTTAGCAATGTATCTCAACTCAAAAATCCTCAGAGGCCACCTCAATCATGATCACCTTTGGCCAGTTTATCCTTTTATTATAATTAACATCTGAAATCAAATACTGTCTCTAGAATAACCAGTTTTATCATCAAAAGGCATATCAATCAAGATAGATCTTCACTATATCATCTGGAAAGCAGGAACTTCAACTGAGGAAATGACCCCATCAGACTGAGCTGAAGAGAAGTCAATAGGACATTTTCTTGATTAATGGGTGATGAGGGAGGTCCCAGACCACTGTGGGTGGTGTCACTGCTAGTTGGTGGTCCTGGGGTGCATAAGAGCAGGGAAGCATATAATAAAGAGTAAGTCAGTAATCAACATTCCTCCATGCCCCTGCTTCAGTTACTGCCTCCACGGTCTTGCATCCAGGTTTTTATCCATCCCTGATTTGCCTACATGGTAGACTATGACTGGAACATGTAGCCAAATAAACCCTTTTCTCCCTGCCAAAAAATGATACATACTCACTAGAGCATAGACTGATAGATAGATAGACAGACAGACAGACACACAAACACACACACACACACACTCACAACCCTTGCCTCTGGATAAAAAAACACACACATTTTACACATTATGTTTATTTTCTTTTCTGCTCTACTCAAACATACATTATGAATATATGTGTACACCAAAATGAAAAGTCATCTCATTCTCCAATAACTTTTCCATTGCCAAGTATGATTCTTTGGACATTTGGACAGCTCTGGTCCTAAAAACTGAAGGGTTTTATGCCTATCTTCAAAGAAACCGCCATAATCAANNAAGACTTGGTCATCTGAGATTTCTGCCCCAGAGGCAGGAGAGTCTTGTCAACAACTGTCTTATGTTGTTGAACAAGGAAACGAAGAGTGAGTGTTAACTGCTGGGGTTGGGGTGAGAGGACCTTATAGTGCCTTGCCTTCTTCCTGGCCTTTTATGCTTTTTTATTTTTACAATCTCATATGGAAACATATGTTGGCACAACATGCATATGAGGGTAAGAAGCAAAGAACATTATTTCATTTTTCAAAAACAAAAACTACGAAGCCTGGCTACTTAATCACTTCTGCCTGAGGATCAAATAAAGCTTGTACTATGAGGAAAACAGAATATAAACATCTTTTTAAAACCAAAAGAAAATTTTACAATTCATATTTCCCCATAATGTTTCTGAAATAAAGCCAGCATGGAATTTTCCGTATTTTCTCAGACTCATAATTTGAGATGCACAAAGAAAATTCAAGGACAGCATGAAAAATTCCTTATACAATATAAGCCGTCAAAGCTGAGGCAGAATTTTATCCAGGCTGTTGTCATATATACCCATTTCAGCCTTGAGAGTCATTGATACGATATATTGGAGCATAAAACACATTTTACTGGCCTCTAAATTCTTAACAGTTCTATAGATATCAGGCAAGGGAGACTTTAGCTTCAGAGTAAAGTCATTTAAAACTCAACAACAACAAAAGAGAATTTTTGTTTTTGATTTCCCTAATGTGGCTTCAGTGCCCCAGGAGAGATTACCCAGTTTGTAGAAATGTACATTTTGCAGTCAGAGCCCAGGGATCAACAGTCTACTCTTTCTCTGAGAAATCTAAATGAAAATCCAGGGGACTTACCTATGTAAACAGGTTGGACCACTTGAAAAGTATCAGTTCCCACTGTAAGAATTACAGCAAAGCAATAACTCTTCACAGCAAAACCAAAAGCAAAGTATTATGTGATTTCAAATAAGGGGTGACCCATTTGAGGAATGCGGCTTTTTCATTGCTAGCCTGTGGTGTCTAGGACAGGCACTGCTGCCCCGTTAGAGGCGAACACCACTTGAACTCTTTGTATTTGCGTGTGCATGAACTGTAGGAATATTCTACAGTAGAAGTTTTCCATACCACTCTTTTTAAAAGGGTATTTGGTGTTAGTAATGGTGTTGGCAGAGATGTCAAGTATTGACTTTCATGCAACTACTAGTAAATCACTCCTACGTTGATCTATAATGAAAAGGAGCAAGCTGGACAAAGAAAAACGTAATGTGTAAAGTTTATGGGGAAAAGGACTGCCAAGAAGAGGAATTGCTTGAAAGGATTAGAAGAATAAGGTGGTGAGGCCTTGTTGGAGAAAGTGTGTCATTGTGGGGTGGAGTTTGAGGCCTAGGCCCTACCCTAGGCCCAGTTCTCTCTCTCTCTCTTTCTCTCTCTCTCTCTCTCTCTCTCTCTCTCTCTCT